>JAOXYD010000002.1:6904743-6914835 GCA_028565735.1 Pinacopodium congolense
AATCGAGGACAAAACACAAAAATCAATACAAATATATCAAAACAACAACTAAAAACTACAACCCACAACAATACCAAACGACTCCTAAAGGCCTGTTTACTTTGGTTTTAGTTTTAATTTTGGTTTCCTGTTTTTTTAAATACAAAAATCGATAAAGAAAACACACTAATGCAGTACAAAAATCGAAAAAAAAAACACAACTCCCAATACAAAAACACAACAATCACAACAAAAAACCACAACGCACAATACAACTAAACATCTCCTAAACCTACAATCTAATTGTTCACACGATCAGCAGCAATCTTGCTGTGAATTGAAAAATAGGTCCAACTTAAGAGAATTATCAGGAAACTCTGAGCGAAGGCTCTAAGAAATAAGGTCATTACACCATTTTAGATACAAAACCATCTCCAGGATAATAAATTACACCTTCCCAAAAAGCCACACATAAACACCATAAACATCATAAACATGATTTAGAGCAGATTGAAAGTTAAAGCAATATGTTAGAGGAATAACTTACGCGCATATGGATACGGTGGGACACAAGCTGGAGTTCTTAGGGAATGGCATTGGTGAGGCACTTACATTTGTATCAGAGAAGTGAAAAATACTTTCAATAAGAGACTTTGAACCGGAAAAATTGCGCTTTAGGTAGTTTAGTTCGTCTGATTATTGTTAAGTTTTAAGAGCAGCTTTATACCAAGAAAGGAGGACAAAAGAAGCACTGATCCCGTAGTTCACTTTCCCCATAATGCAGGGGGATTGAGGTTTGTGCAAGTTAGCCCTCTTTGTCCCTGTCCCTTGAATCTAAGAGAACATTATGCACCAAAACAACATAGTTATGTTGGACAAGAGCCAGTGAATTATACTTTCCACATGGCAAAAATCACAAAAGTAGGCCACAAGTACGTCAAACTGCACAAAAAGAGATCAGAAAAACAAGTGTATTCGACAAGCGATGAGAGAAGGATACGTTTCCTGGGAAGAACAAACGGAGAACGCTCCAAGTTATAAAATATGGGTCGTCTGTTAATCCAGGCCCATTTAGAGATTGAATCAGGAGCTTGGAACACATGGAAAGAAGAGCACTTCTGTAGTAAAAAATTAAATTAGCCATAAGCAAAGGCTCGGAGGAAATTTGGCTTGAGTTATCCATCCCAATAAGCAGAGAAAAATTGGAGGATAGGGCTTTAATTTGAACCCAGGTCGCCACATCACTGTCCGCACTAGAAATTACCTTCTCATGACAATGATATGGATTTTCTACAAAGTCATGTTGAATGCCTCCAGCTGAGTTGAAATTCATAGGGTAATAGGCTTGATTAGTGGTTTCTACAATATCCAAACGCCTATGCTTCTTGATTCGCTGCCACTTAAATGGTCTTGAACGCTTTCTGGGCTTCACTGAAATCTCACATAAGCCTTTGAGTTCATCATTGACTTGAGGATGGCCTTTCTTCACTCCAGCACTAGTTTGTATTCCATCTTGCTCAAAATAATTTGTCCGACTTGTATCTAAAAGCTGGCTGCAAGGCACTGCAAAACTTCTACTGTTACTTCCAAGATAAGAAACAGAACCATCAGCACTAGAAGAAGAACACTGCTGTCTCTTTGACATTGAGTTAGTATCATCAAGCATATTGCACCTCTTCAAGGGTCCTGAAAAATAAAGGACAACTGAATGATCCAATTGAGTGTCCTACCAAATACTTAGGAGCAATATATTTTCAGTGGATTGATTGAATCATAATAACCATGAATCTCAATATATATATAACTGCTTGCCATCTCTACAATCAAAACTCCATTTGACTTCAAGACATATAGCCCATATATTAAAACTTGCATGACAGAAGTTCAAGCGAAATAGAAAGTTCAAATATAGTATCTATGCCAAGCAGCATACAATTAATCCTTGACTGCAGATAAACAATAGATGCAAAATGTTGGGATACAGAATTTTTACTCAACAAAATCCAGGAGTTCAAATCTTAATCAAAATACAACTTCCAGTGAGCATCTGCTACATTAGCAACTTTTATCCTTAACATCTCTATATCTACACAAATTAATATCTCTATATCTCTCTATTTCAAAATCAATAAAGTGAAATGAATGCAATCATGCAAGGGGTGCAGCCCAAGAAAACAAGTTATTTTGGAAAATAGGTACCAGATTGGCCCAGTGAAGGAGGCTGTAGTTCTGATTCTGTTGTATATTTTGATGATCTAAGTACCAAATTACAGATCGGAGGGCCTGCCACCTGATGATATTTTTTTCGCGGAAGTGGCAAAATAACTGTTGTATGCTTTAGAAGATAAATCATGATAGCATCCCCAACCTAAAAAGTCCAATTTGTACCGAACTTATTCCAGAAGTGACTATTACACCAAAAAATTCCACAATGCAATATATCCTAACGCAAACTATACCCTGCTTAGCAACAGACTCCACGCAGAAGAGGTTAAAAGTTCTACAACAGGGCTTGAATGAGTACACTGTAAAAAAGAACAGGGAAACCAATTAAATGCATTCCAAAGTATTAGCACTCAGCTATTAAAAAAAAAAATCAAAAACTGTCCTCCTATTGAAGAAAAAAGTAAATTGGATATAATTTAGTGCACAAAGCCTCCCTGCAGTGAATAAACAGAACCAAACAAGCACACAATGTGTGACAGACCTTATCGTAGTCACTGCATATAACATTAGAAGAAGCCGGTTTGTCCCTCGTTATCATTTCAATTGTCCTTTCCACAATCTGAGAAATGCCATGAAAACAACGTCAGCAAAAGTTAACCGATTGATCACAGCTCAATCGTGTAAGAAGAAAAAGTCAGCACATACCTGCTTTTGAGGCCATCTATTGGCGCGATCGTGGCGCCCAATGGGAGGAGCGTCGGTGTTGACAACGACGAAGGACTGGTTGAGGAGCTTTCGGTAGTCGGCGGGATCATCCGTTCGAAGCAGAAACGACATGATGTCTTGGGCGCCGCTGCATTGAGATATTAGACATACCACGGTGTTCGCAAGGGTCTTTGCCCGGTCCCTGAACAGTCTCCATAGAACGTCGGGTACTCTTCGCTTTTTCGGCGTCATTTCTTTGGGAGGGAAAGTGAAGCGCTCGGCTGGGAACGATTTTTAAATTTACAATTTCGAAGTCAAAGATCCACGTTCAAGTTTTATATATATATATTTTTAAAATTTTTATGTTAATTAATTTTTGTAATATTTTTTATTATATTAATTTAAAAAATTACAATTAAAACTAAACCAAAAAATTATATCAAATATCTCCTTAATTTCTACGTGGGATTCGATATTATTGGAGTTGGGAGTTGGTCTAATAAATGGTAATTTTAAGTGTATCAAATATTAACAGACTTCTAATAGGTGTAGAAACTGATACGAATTAAAATTATAAGGAATCTTTTCCATAATCTCAATATATAAAGTTCTTTTTAAACGAAGTGAATTAATCTCAACATATGCAAGTAACAAACGATATATAAAAAGACTTCAATTAGTCTATTGTCGTTATCTAATTTTAGTTACAATGCAAAATTAGAATAAAAATATTAGTAATTTTGCTTGAAATTTGATCCACCAAAATTCTCTTTAAATTAAGGGATTGATATACATATATGCATTCTCAGATGTCTGAAAAAAAAAAATTTGAAAGATAAAACCAATAAATTAATTAATAAGGTTCCTTGAAGGAGCAATCCCTTACAAGGTACAAAGAGTGATCAAGTTGAACTAGAGCAGCACGTCTAGAGCTTGAAGACTCGAATTCACAGGAATGGCCCAAAGACAAAAACGATACTGAAACTGCACCTAACTAAAAAGGCAAGACAAGACCACAGAAAAAAACAGATGGAGCCGACAAAACCAGCCCCTATTCCTGGTTCATATCCTCCATGACTCAAGAGTACGTTGAGATAAGGTTGTCGTGTCCATCATGTAAATCAACAGCTGCCTAAACCAGTTTATTGAGTTGTGAAGGAAGTCAGACAATGTTGGGTGTTCATTTCGAAAGATCCAAGCATTCCTAATTCGCCAGATATGATAAATATAAAGATTTGATTATATGATTATCATTCATACTCGTAATTATACATAATTATCTTTCGTTTTAATTAAAATATCTTTTATTTTATACATAAGTGATTATAGATATAGTCACATAATTTTCCCAATTTACAAAAATCACTTATAGCACTAATCGATTTTCCAAAGATTTGGCCCTCGTTTTAGAGAATGTTTAGTAATATTTTTCGTTTTTATTGTTATTTTTTATTTTTTAAAATACAGATATTTAAAAAATAATATAAAAATTAAAAATAATATATTAATAAAATATAAAATTTTATAAAAATACATAAAATTTAATAAAAACACACATAAATCTAAACCAAAAATCAAAATCAATAATAATAAAAAAAACATCAATTAAGGATTTCATTTAGACCCTGCAATCAACCTCCTGCACAGATGTCCAGAGGCATTATATGAACAGTTGAAGGATAGATGTAAGGGCTTGTTTAAAAATAATTTTATTTTCAGATTTAATTTTTAAATTTTTTAAATATAAAAATTAATAAGAAAACATTACAAAAATAAAAAAAAATACATTAATTTAATACAAAAATTAAGATAGACAATATAAAAATTTATAAAAATATACAAAATTTAATATAAAAATACAACAATCACAATTAAAAATTCAATCAAACGATTCTTAAAATATTCGGGTCTACTTGGCAAAATCAGCATCTCTTTTTCCGGCATCCATTTCAACTTTTTCAGTGTGCTCGGCCTATTCTGGCAGGCTAGCCATATTATGAACGAAATCTTCGGAAGAACTTGAGGGGGAGGCTCCTGAAAGTTGCCTTCTGCAGGATTTGTTATTGAATAGTTAAGGATCCATTGCATTAGATACATAAAACAACTGAAATTCTATGTCTCTTCCGATCCAAATGGCTTGGTGGATCGTCTGTATTGGTATCGTTGGGCCTACGAGGTCCACTAAATAATTGTACCCAAATCAAGGAATATTTTACTTTAAAAAGTTGAAAACACTTTGCATAATGTAAAATGTCACGTGTCAATTTTATTGGAAAAAAGTAAAATTATTAGAATATATGTGTATATTAAATAAAATTGAGGAATTTCAAAAAAAGAATATGGACATAATTTAAAGGAAAAATATTTGGATAACAGTGAGGCACTTGTCTTTTGCTTTTTCAACTTGAGGTGTCTATACTAACAAATATTTTGAGATTTTTTATTTTGGAGGCTTAAGAATTATTGATAAACAAATAAAGGATTGAAGGTATATTTTAATTCTTAAGACTTATATTAAAGTTTAAAACAGATAATGATATTTTATAACATTTAGTAAGATTCTAATTTTTGTAAAAACTTATAAAAATTATAATATTTGTAAAACGTTTAAAAGAATTCTAAAATTAATAGAAACTCAATCTCCCGTTAATTTTTTTGATGTACTATTTTTATTAGATTTAGAGAACTATAAATCCTCAAATTAATGTAAGTCCCTAAATAAAATTCTTAAAATGTCAAATAATTTTGTTGATGTGGCATAAACTGAAAAAAAATCACGTCATAAAAAAATTTAAAATATATATCATTAAAAGATAATAGAAGTATAATAGAAAATTAGATTTTTATTAGATTCAGATTTCTTTTTAACGTTTTACAATGTTACTGGTCTTTTTTGAACTAAACTTAATCTTTTGGAGTGAACTTTCGACTAACAAATAAAATCTCTATTCTCATATACATGCCTATGATCATAATTATTTTTTTAATCTGTGCATTAGTCATTTTGTAAATGCTTATAAAATTATCAAATTCTACATTACAAGTAGTTAACCTCAAATTTTCAGTCTGAGTTTTAGCGCTTTGATGATCGCAGAACAAATGATTATCTGCAGGCCATATTCTCTTATTGAGAGTTGAGATACAATTATTCCATTATTACATTAGATTATTTACTATTACACTTAGCAATTTCTTTGTATTTTGAGATTTCTCAATATATCTTTTATGGACAAATGTTCAACTTCTTGGCCGATGTATATAACCATTAAAAAGGAAGGGTAATTATAAATTCATGGAATTTCTCATTGTTATAAATTATAGTCTAAATAATTTTTTCTACAATATGACAACGGTAACTTTTTGATTTTATGAATGTTGAATAATAAAGATAAGTAGCAACCATCTTCCACTCAGTAGTTTGTAACATGCCAATGCCTTAGCGCATGTTTAATTGGGTTGTGATTTTTAATTGTAATTTTTATATTTTTGTATTGATTTTATGTTTTTTTGTTATTTTTTTTCAGTTTCTATATTATATTTGTGTGTTATTTTTATGAGTTTTGTGCTTTTTTTTTCAATTTTTGTATTTAGAAAAACAGGAAATGAAAATCAAAAATCAAAACCCAACTATACAAGGTAATTTTACGAAATTTAATTGCAATTTATTTATTTTTCATATGTCATCTGTTAAAAACTATATAAAGATCTTATTTATTTCATATAAGAGATTCATAATCTTTACAAAAGGTAAAAGAGAACTAAAACTAAATGAAAGTGTAACAAAATATTGAAATTATTAACTGAATTTACAAAAATTATAAAATTTTTCTCTTTTATTTTTATAATTTGTACGATAAGATGGGCGGTTATAATCTTGAATCACAATAACACTATATTTTCTGTAATTGCCTATTTACTTTTGTTAAATTTTTTGAGATTGTTAATGTTGTTCTTTTTAGCATTTATTTAGATGTCAAGGTGTAATTTTCTCTAGATTTAACTTCTAATTTATAACATAATTTTGTAATAAAAATTATTATAAATTTGAGAAAGATATAAAATGATCCAAATTATTTGATTTTCTTAGTGAAAAACTTTAGTTTATAGTAAAAGATACAAGTGTGATTAATATATTCGTTAATTCAAACATGAATCTACTGTTGGAAAATCAGGAAGCGATTAGAATCTCGCAACAGAAGCCAAACAAAAAACTAATTTTCGTTCTTTAATTTCCCTTTAAAATAGGATCTCAATATTCTATAATAAGATCAAATTATAAATGTAATAAAGTATGAATATAAATTTGTACCTTATTTTAAAGCTTGATTTGTATCTTTGTCTTCTCGTATCATCATAGAAGAATCACTTGAATCGCACAAGTGTTCGACCTCTAATAGTATCGACATACCAACTTTTAAAGAAACTCAACAATTGAGAAGAATTAATGAGTAGTACTAACCCTTCTTATGTTTATTTCTATTATAAAAAAAAAACATAAGATGCTTTTTAATATTAAAATTAAATATATTACAATTAAAATCTCACTTTAATTATAATTATTATTTAATAACATCAAATATTATATATTTAACCTTGAAGTTCTAAAAATTTACAATTAATTTTGATTCTCCTCAGTTGATCTATATGTATGACCCTTTCAGTTCCTAATATGTTGGTCATGATTATAAATTCTAATTCTAATTCTAATTCTAATCCATAATTGGAATTAGATAAATTAAAACTCTTTCTTATTTATCTTTAATTTTTTAATTAAAATATTTTATAATCATATATCTAGATTGACTTCTAGCAATACGTCATGACCACCCAAATATTATGAAAGTAGTTTTAACTTAACATGTTCGTGTATGATTTTTCTATATAATTCAATCATTTCATCACACAATATTCCGATTAGACATCGAGTATGAAATTCGTATCTTCTCTATTTAAGTCTAATCATATTAGTAATCTATCATTAGTAATTGTTTTGATTAATAACATTTAAAAACTCTTTTTAAAGTGTCATTCTACCTAGGTGTCATAAATCAATACTAATCGAGAACAATAGAACATTCTCCCTAATTACTTCAGGGTGACGAATCTTATATTGATTACTCAACTTCCTCCATATAGTTCATGCTATATTAAACGACTACTGAGCGAATTATCTATAGTTAGAATAGATTGTAAGTAGTATCAAAACATAACAATCTCTATACAAAATAACTTTGGTAGTCTCAAATTTAAGAATCACTTATACAATCATCACAATAAGTATTTTTAGACACACAAGTAATGTTCTTTATGGAATTCTCATATTGGGTTAACTCAGTGAAATTGTTCTCTAATAAACATACACACGTTTTGTTTAAGTATCTTCATACTTTAATATATGAGATCAGCTACTTCCTTCATAAGAAAAAATATAACGTATGCTAGTTTTTCTACTCTATTAATATCCAGTCTTAATAAAACAACGATTAGGAGTAATATAAGGATAATATTTAATTATAACATGAATCTCATAATTATTATCTCCATCATAATTTTATTTGTAATATATATTTATCCCATAGACTTTATCTTATACTTTAATCAATTAAACAAATATGTATAAAATAAATAATGCCTTTATAAAAATTATGTCATAAATCTATAATTAACCGATTGATTGAAAGGCATAAACCAACATCTATTCATTAACAATGATTAAGCAAAATTTAACTAAAAATCAAACTAAGTGCTGCATGACACTATTCTCCTTTCTCTTTCAAGACTCATCATATGAAGTTTTATGTCTAAAGAACATAAAGTATAGAAGCGTCAAGGAAACTTATTTTGAAAAGTAGATGATAATGGAAGTGTCCAGCGTGATCATTGCACTTTCTCCGTACCTTTTTTCCGGCGATAATTGCATGATAATGGCTTCTGTTGAACATGAGAACTGGGAGACTATTGCTTTATACATATTTTCAGTGATAAATTGTTAAGGAAAACCCACAAAGAACAAGATATAAAGCTTACCTTCCAATTTGTTCCAATCCTTTTTGTGAACTTGGGCCACTTAATTTCCATTTTTTTAGTGTAATCCACTTATATTCCAACCAAGCAGACAAGACGTAAATCCAGGTCAATCCAATATGCACATATGCACTTGACAAACTTTAAATTGTGAAGATGAGCTTTATACCAATCTTTATGGAAGACAAGAAAAGACTAGATGAAATGTTTGACTCTATCCAAATTCCTTGTAATCACCCACATACCTCTTCTCAACATCATCTATCTCCTGTTCAATCACATGTAGATGCAGCAGGAGCCTTCACCCTTCATCCTTTCCCTTCACTTTCATATTCCACTCCCAGATGATCGACCCTACCATTTAGCCATAATTGAAGCACGAAAATATAAAGAGCTTTGATCTTTTGAATGTTACAGAAAGTAATCTAATCCATTATGTGGTTATTTAGTATACTGCCGGTCTGGTGGAGTGCATGTCTAATTGTTTGTGAGCAAAATGTGCAGAGAATGCGTTCTCTATTCGTCCAAAACCAGTGGAATATAAACGTTACTTATGCAAAAGGCTTTAAACTTCTACTATAAAAGTAATGTATGTCCCTGTACCTTTGATCATAAATGAAATCCTATAACTATCAAAAAGTAAATGAGTCTGAAAAAATACTTATTAATCCTTTAGCTAATTGATCATTGGGTACGATTAGAATGAATAGACACAAACCTTAGGAAAGTTATACCCTATCCGTATAATCACACTTTGGTATGGCAACACAGATTAAGAAACCTCGTTCCGTGGTAGAGCTCAAATCTCAGAAGATATAGGAATATGTATGTGTATCCTCTTTGATGTAATAAAGAAATAAAGAAGCCAGCGCAATTTTAATTGGATTTTCTCCAAGATATTTGACACATGAATCTTAATCTTTTTATTTAATTTAATTGACTTACTAGAAATTTCTTAGAAGAAGATTATGAACTGAATCTTCTAGTAATTTCCTAGCTAACTTATATATGCTCAGTTATAAAAATTCTAGAGTAAATATCACTTTTACCCCCTCAATTTTTGACAATTATCAAAAACTCCCCCTGTGTTTTTAAAAATATCAAAGACCCCCCCTGAATTTTAACAAAAATATCAAATACTCCCCTGAAACTATTTAGGGCTGACTGGGCGCTGACGTGGCGGCTGACGTGGCAGGAGTGATGACGTGGCGAGTTGAC
>JAOXYD010000002.1:6923770-6933875 GCA_028565735.1 Pinacopodium congolense
GACTCAGCCGGGCCTCCACTGGAGGAGTCTAGGAGGCTCCAGCGCGAACTCATGGCTGCCGCTGCCGAGAAGCGGATGCTCGCTTCGACGAAAATCGCTTCACCTTCAAAAACCCCTGACATTTATAAAGGACCTGATAAAAGTATGAATTGTGATAAAAAAGATAAGGAATTGGAAGCAAAAGAAAGCAATTTGGGGGAGCAATTGTCGAGCGAGGAAGCGAATGAGCTGTTCTCGATAGTGTTCGGAAATGGGGTTTCGAAGGACATCCTTGCTCAGTGGAGCAATCAGGGCATTAGGTATGATTAATGTGGTAATTCGAATTCTCAGTTCTTACCGGAGACTTGTGATTTATGAGGTAGATTGCGCTAATTAAAGTTAAAGATCGAGTCGTTGAATCATGTACCGTCTGTTGAGGGCTGTCACTGCTGTAACTTTTCTTTTTTGTGTAGTTTCATGATAATTTCTCGATTAACTTGTTCGTAGAATCCTCTTGTTCCCATGGTAGGAAGTGTACATGAACGGACGTTCCATATGGTTGGTTCATCTTGATTGAAGAAACAATGCGAGCGATTGGAGATGTTAGGGGTTTGAAAATTTTGTGGAGCTGGGGGATATACTTCACTCTTAGACATGTTTACTTCTAAAATTCGACTTTTTTTCCCTATGGTATTGAAAGACGTGACAGTTTTACTTTTTGAGGATATTATGTAGTTTGTCATATGTTACAGTAATTAAAATTGTTCTTCGTCGCTAATACTCATGATCTGCTGGTTATTGGTTGCCAACAACCCTATTAAATTACATAAATAAATAACTCAAGACAAAATTTTCAGGTTAACCGAATTCACAGTTGAAACCATGCATTTCTTCAAGCTGAAAAAGAAATTGTTTTCTCATGTATTCTGACAAAGAAAACCCTGCTATTAGAGTATTATTTATTTCTTTTGTGCTATATCATGTCCCAAGATTTTTTATCTTTGGAACCTATCATAAAGTTGTGATGGGTTCTATTCTCGTCCATTTACTTGAGTTATTGAACACCTATGTTGGTAAATCTTACATGCCTATGATGGCTAATGTATGCTAAACATTCCTATAGGTTTAGCCCTGATCCAGAAACATCTATGGGCCTAGTGCAGCATGAAGGTGGGCCCTGTGGCGTCTTAGCAACTATTCAAGTAATCCCTTGAATTCTGTATATATAATTATCTGATCCTTGTTGGGTGTTGCATTTAAATATTGACTGAGTCTGGCATGTGACACTCTTAATTTGAGCAGCTATAGCGCTTATGAATTGTTTATCTGTTACTGATATGTTGCCTAATTACTTGTATCTGTGCTTTTTTATGATTCTAATTGCTGCTTAAAGAATTTTTATTCCTGTTTTATAACCTCAAAAGAAGCCAAACAGGGCCAACAAGATTTTGTTAATGCTGGTCATGATTAATCACAGAGGATGGGAACTTAGCTTAGTTGAACTGGAACTTGGTTATTTAGTAGTGACTTCTGAAAACTGATGGTTGGGATTTGTTATTTAACTGCTGTAAATGCAGATATCACCCTATAAATTAGTCCTCTGATTTATCTTGCATTTATTATGCAGGGGTCGTGACATTATAAAGTATGAGACTACTCTTTATGTAAATAAGTGGATCAAATTAGAATGGGAATAGTGAAAATTTTAGTATTTAGCATTTATAGAAAATGAAGATATGCAATTGTCACTCAAGGGAAATGGTGATGTACAGATTAGGTGAGGTAAATGCATGGCATTGGTGGAGGCAATAGACTAGAGACATTCAAAGTAAGAGAAGCTCCTAATTGCAAAAGGAATTAAAGATTGTAGATGGCGAGGTAAAAGTCATGATCACTTATTGGAGGTAAAAGTCATGATCACTTATTGGAGGAAGTGCTCGAGTTTTCAACATGTGGGATGAAGCCATAAGTTGGTTCCATTTATCCAGTATGTTTACCCTTTGAGTTCACTAACAAGAATAGGGAGGGAGGGGGCGGAGAGAGAGAGAGATTCTGTGTAGACATCCGTCTAGGCCCACAAAACAAAGATCTTAACGATTCCATGGTTTGGGGTTAGTTATTTGCATGCCATCAACTCAAGGAGTATGAGATGGAATCCCATAAGTTGGTTCCATTTATCGTGTATGTTTACCCTTTGAGTTCACTAATAAGAATACAGAGAGAAGGGTTCTCTGTGGACATCCATCTAGACCCACTAAACGAAGATCTTAATGATTCTACTGTTTAGAATTTGTTTTTTGCATGCCATCGGCTCAAGGAGTGTGAGATGGAATCATTAGTTGACATGTGACATTGTAGTTGGTTATTTTGGTTTCAGCTAATAAAGAAATGAAAGTAACATATATAAGGTATTTAAGAATGGGATTTTGCTGCATGTAAATCAATTAGCTTTCATGATCAATGAGTTTACTATTCCTCTCCTTGTCATGCAGGCATTTGTTCTCAAATACCTTCTTTTTTTTCCAAATGAAATGAGTAGAGTTGAACCTAGCATGCTACAAAGTTCAGGCCCTGGAAGACTATCTAAAGGTCAACGTGTTGCACCAGATGATTTCATTTCTCTTAATGAAGATGCAAAAACAAGGTAATTTCTTTGGATCATTTAAATAATGGCTCACTCTTGAGAGGCCTTAGAAATATTAGGGTATGTTTGGAACAAATGAATTTTGCAATTCCAATTTTTTTATGTTTGGACTACAAAAAATTGTTCATTCAATTATGTTATTTAGGTTCTGTGGAATTCATCATAATTAATCTAAATTTCATCAAAAAGTTGGTATTTCGAAATGAATTCCACAAATTTAAGAAATACATTTTTATCTTCCAAAATTACCCTAAAACAATCCCAACATTACTAAAATTTTTTGGTGTGCTTTATAATATACCATTATTAGATTATATATTTTTATATTATAAATAATTTATATTATTATAATTTAATATGATATTATATTATTTTTTTGATCTTTTTGATGAAGCGTTTACAAATTGGGACTTTTCCATTATAAATATATGAAATTAAAATAAAGTTGAACAGAAAACAAGATAAATTTGATGGGTATTTGTATTTCCTCTAAGTGCCTAATGAATCACTGGTAAGGTAAGCGTCTTGATAAATCATATTAGAGCTACTCAAATTCAACTATCCAAATTCAATTGTTAACTATTACCTGATCATTCCAGGGACTACTTCGATCATGAAACCCATTTTCTGTAAGTTTATCCCTGGCATAAGTAAACTTTTTATTAGTCAGTAAATACAAAACTTTGATGTTTAAAACTAAAAAGCCATTCATTTATTGCTTTTTCTCAGACAAACAAATATCAACAAATAAAACTAAAGAGCAGTATTTTTTTTAAAAAAATTTAGTATAAATATTTAAAAAATTAAGGATTTATTATTGTTATTATTTAATTTTATAAAGTTATTATTTTAAAGGGTATATTAGGAAATAAATGTAAATAAATTTTAAATTCTAGATTTGCTCTAAACATAATTATGAGAAATTCAATTGAATTACATATTTTAAATGATAATTATTCAAACAAGATAATTCATTTGCAAATAGATTTCAAGATTTTACATTTTGAATTTATGCTTTCCAAACAGGGGCTTAGAGAAAAAACTTTGTTGCAGCACAATTTTCCATTTACATGTTATAGACGGTAATTGTTCATATTTGATTTTCCTCATAATTATATTTCAGAGCCCTGATCAGAAGTATGGTGGAGATATTGTTTATGTGTGGAAGTAGGCAAAGGGCTGTGATTGCCTTTCTGAATGTTAATGTCAAAGTTGCTGAGACTTCTGTCAGGGATGAGGTAAATTGGTTTTGCAGTGGTAGTTGCAGAACATTCTGTTAAAGAATTTGTGAAGTTGGAGTTTTTTAGCTTTTGCTCTAATAATGATCACAAACTTTCTTTCTTTAACTGCGTATAATTTTGTAGAAAATTGCAAAAACCCTTGAGGACCTCTCGTTTGAGTCAGCCTCTGATTTGCAGAAGGTTCTGAGGATTGAGAGATATACATCTCAAGCAAGGACATTGATGAGGCTTGAAGAAATGATTCCTGTTTTCCAGTCACGCATGGGCGCATTGCTATTCCTTATCTCTGCATTGTTATCTCGAGGATTGGTATGCTTTATTTGGTGGATATAGGGCTATAATTTATAGTTAAGCTAATATAAATGAGTTTAGGATGTGACCAAATCGTGAGCCCTTAAGGCTAGAGATGAAAATATTGCAAGAGAATTAACTGAAAATGGCTACAACTGAGAATTGTGTAGCCATAATCTGACCTAATATAAGCATAATGGTTTGATGTTCAATTATGATCATAAAGTACAGCATGGCATTTGTTTCTTCATCACTAAGTTGTTTCTCTACTTTTAAATTGCTTTTAAATTCTTCTTGTAGAATGGCATCTTAATGATGCTTTATCCACAAATGGCATACTTTAGTACCAGAATAAAGAAAAAGTGTTAAAGTTGCTGCTAGAAAGTTCCTAAAGAGAATATGAAGGAGAGAGGGTTTTATATTGCCAATATTAGTTACGTAAGGAAAACTATTATCTAGTATTTATTGTAATACCAATGTGGGTGTGAGATGCCTATCAAAGAAATTTGGGAGTTTAGATGCAAGATTAGAAAGCTGTGTTGATAAGCATATCTTTATGCTTGTAAACAGTGGTGGCTTTGACTTGTCTCACCTGTCCATGATGCCTGAAACTTTGAATCTTTTAAGTTCATCTTTAAAATCACCATATATTGTGATTTTAATGTTAGGTTTAAGAGTAAAATGGATTTGTTTGGCATTTTGATTGCTATTTTTGTGACAACATGTTGATTAGATGGGAGAATAAATAATCACTAAATGGTTAAGGTCATTCTCATGGCCTTCACTTTCTTGTGTGTGATATTTCATGCTATGAGGCAATTATGGACTTTTTTCAGGACTCTGTTCAATCTGATAGGGATGATACCAGCCTCCCTCTTGTTACAGCACCTTTTGGACATGCGTCTCAGGTATGCATTCATCTGTTAGTGAAACATATGGTTTTTATTTTCCCTGTTCCTCCATTATGGTGCTCATGATTTTTTGTTTCCGCATATTCTGGATGCAACTAGAATTACTGACTTTCCTGAGAATGCCCTATTTTTTGAATTATTAAAACAGGAAATTGTGAATCTTCTGCTCTGTGGGCAAGCTGTTCCAAATGTGTTTGATGGTAGGATGGATTTAGGTGGCGGAATGTTTGTAAAAGGAATATCTACCAGTGTAGAAGTTGGATTTTTGACTCTGTTGGAATCTCTCAATTTCTGCAAAGTTGGCCAATACTTGAAATGTCCCAGATGGCCAATATGGGTTGTTGGTAGTGAGTCCCATTATACAGTTCTGTTTGCTCTTGATACTGCTGTTCAAGATGAGAACGAGTTAGAAGCAAGGGAGTCACAGATTCGTAGAGCTTTTGACGAACAAGATCAGAGTGGTGGGGGTGGTTTTATTAGTGTGGAAGGCTTCCATCAAGTCCTTAGGGAAATGAATATCAAGCTTCCACACGAGAAACTTGATCACCTTTGCAGCACAGGGTTTATTGTATGGAGTGAGTTTTGGCAGGTTATTTTAGATCTGGAAAAGAGTTTGGGAGGCCTAAAGGATTCTAGTGGATTGATGGGGAAGAAGTTGTTTGATCTTTACCATTTTAATGGGATTGCAAAATCTGATTTAAATGGTAGCCACTCGAGCTCTATGGGTGAGACACCAATGCAGAGACCCAGACTTACAAAATTGAGGGTTTCAGTACCGCCAAGGTGGACTCCAGAGGAATTCATGGCAGATGTGGTAGTGTCGTCTGGTCCTGGTGGGAATGAATCAAGTGGTAGAGGTACTGAAGTTGCAAAACCTGAACCTCCACAGCATGCCCCGTTGGTGGACTGCATTAGAACCCGCTGGCCCCGTGCTGTTTGCAATTGGGCGGGGGATCCTCCTAGTATAGTCTGAATGCTCGTTCAGTAATATCATTTGGTTTGCTCGCTCATGTTGCTGGAATCCCAGAGGGAAACATGGAAAGGAAAATTACAAATGAAGAGGCAAAAAGTGCCCTTGTATCGAGGTGCTCTTCATCTAACTTTGTTGATCTGTCAACGGTCAATTTACCAGCTACGCCAATTATGTTGTGTATTTTTGTGTCTCTTCCATTCTCTTTGGTTTTGAGATGTCAAATACTGACGAGAAAATGACCCTGGAAATTTTCTTCATATGGAATGTGTAAAATTCATTCATCTCATCGTGGTCGTGGTGATCGGGAAAGTTTTTGTGGGGGCAGTGCTAATAATAAATGACCTATCCTAGTTCTACCTGTCAGATATGTTGTAATGATAAATACCTTATTGAACAATGCAACTTTAGAAAGTCAAGGTGTTTTCTCATTGGATAATTATTTTACCGGCAAATACAGTTCTCGGGAGTTTCAATAAGATTGATACAAGTAATAACTTTTTGAGATCTTTGTCAACGAGGGAACCTTAAAACGTGTATATATATATATATATATTATATATATATATGTATAAATATCTGTGAGCCTTGGGCAATGTGGAAGTCTTATCGTAACCGTCGAATGTAACAAAAAGACATGGTGACCAGAGGAAGAGGGTTTATCCCAAGTATAGACCACAAACGTCAGTCGCTTTGCTCCGATTCTTCCACGTGTCCACCGAATCTTCCTTCTGTACCAGATAGCCCCATCCCCACTAGGCTCTCGTATATATACCCACTGCTGCCACTACGACTACACTACTATTAATATTGCTTTCTCATTACTCTTGTCTGCCACTCACGCGTTTCATTCCATGGATCACGCGGCGGATGCCCATCGGACAGACTTGATGACCATAACGAGGCATGTCCTCAATGAGCAGTCCAGACATCCTGAATCCCGCGGTGACTTCACTATCTTGCTCAACCACATTGTTCTCGGATGCAAGTTCGTTTGCTCCGCCGTCAGCAAGGTCTCTGTTTCGCATTCTTTCCGTTTTCTTTTAAATTTGTATATTTATTGCTTAAATGTATATTAATTTGGATGGTACTGCAGGCGGGTCTTGCCAAGCTTATAGGACTTGCTGGAGAGACTAACGTTCAGGTAAATTTTTTGTTGTTTGTTCTCGTTTTAAATTAAAGTTACTCGCTGTTTCTTTTTTATTTCGTTTTGTTGCTAAAAGGGGGAAGAGCAAAAGAAACTGGACGTCCTTTCAAACGAAGTTTTCATTAAGGCCTTAGTGAGCAGTGGTCGAACTGTAAGTTGCAGGATTTTCTTTTAAAAAAAGAGTTACAGTTTCGTGGTGTTCATGACACCCCTTGACAGGTTTAGGTTTGTTTGGCAGTCCATACTTGTCTCAGAAGAGGATGAAGAGGCCACATTCGTTGATTCTGCTCAGCGTGGAAAGTATTTCCCATTCGCCCGCTTGCTTTATGTTGTTTAGTGGCTTCTCAACTCTTTTTAATCAATCATGGTGCTTGCATCCTATCATCAACAGGTACTGTGTTGTTTTTGATCCTTTAGATGGATCGTCCAACATTGATTGTGGGGTATCCATTGGAACGGTATGACTCAACAATCAGAGGATTGTTATCTTTATGTCAACATGTTACTTAGCACGATAATCAAATGTTTTCTTTTTTTTCAAAATAATTTTAAATGGGAGTCGTATATTGAATCTCTTCTCTTCCATCTAGATTTTTGGGATTTACATGGTGAAACATGACCATAATCCAACTCTGGATGATGTCCTACAACCTGGGAAGAACATGTTGGCTGCTGGCTATTGCATGTATGGAAGCTCTTGTACGGTATGCCCCTATCAGTTTTTTCATCCATTGAAGTGTTATTTTCACGGTATTCTGATCTTCCTGGATGATTTTGTTTGGACCATCGAATGTGTTTCATTAAGTTTCTCTGTTCTCAGACATCATAATGCACCTCTACTCTGTTATTTTCTCCGTATGCAGTTTGTGCTCAGCACTGGAAGTGGAGTTAATGGATTCACGCTTGATCCATCCCTTGGAGAGTTTATACTTACTCACCCTGATATCAAGGTGTTTTCTTCATTTTAACTACTGGACCAAATGCGTGAAATTTTAGCATTTTCATTGTACCAAACACTGATACCTTCCGAATGAGCACCTTTTTCCTTAAATTTTAGCACTAGTAATTCTAACCTTAATCTTGAAAGTAGACCTGGATTAGATTGATATTTTCACTTGATAATAGACAATTTTAGTGTAATTTTTTGATTACATTGAGATTGAAATATTTTTGATACTTGCTATTTAATTCTGAATTTCTCTTTGATTAGATTCCAAGGAAAGGAAAGATTTATTCGGTAAATGAAGGAAATGCTAAGAATTGGGATGGTCCAACAGCCAAGTATGAAGCAGGCTTTTGAGTAATCTCCTCTAAAAACTTATTTAGCATTCACTGAAGTTCACTGATACAATTGATCTGGATTTAGGTATGTGGATAAATGCAAATTCCCCAAGGATGGTTCTTCACCAAAATCTCTTAGATACATCGGAAGGTATTGCAACCTAGCCATTGCGGTTTCTAGCTTGGAAAACGTTTTTGGATGTTTAATGGCCTCAGTTTTGATATGGTTCCCACACAAGGATTATTTAACAGTATCTGCACATCGCCTTCTAATCTGTTGGCATTAAGCTTTTGCTTTTATAGCATTCAGTGCCCTTTAACATGGAAAGTTTTCCTCCAACTTCCAATTTGTTTGATTGCCATCTGTCTGTCTCGTTTTCCCTGGTATCTCACAGGTTTATGGAACAATTAATTGTGTTTCATCTGCAACTTCCACTCTGATTTTTATTCTTATGTGAACGTATATCATTATTCTGGTTTCTGAAGTTAAATTTTCACCATCAAATACAAAACTTGGTCGAGGTTAATTTTAATGGATGTCAAGTCTTTTTGGGTTTGTACTGACAACATATACCTAAGGTTGTTGTCTTCAAATATAAGTCCTAATATCTGGTAGTGAACAGCATGGTAGCTGATGTCCATCGAACATTACTCTATGGTGGTATATTTATGTATCCTGGTGACAAGAAGAGCCCCAGTGGGAAACTGAGGTATGCATAGCTCTGTATGCCTTTCCCCTTTGTCTGCTATGTGGATCTAATTAAATCTGTGTTTAACGTAGAGTCCTGTATGAAGTCTTTCCAATGTCATTTTTGATGGAACAAGCAGGAGGGCAATCATTCACCGGCAAGCAACGGGTATTAACTGCATCATTCTCTTTTACTCTTATTAGGATTTTAATGATTGGAACTGAAAGCTTTTTAGTTATCCAGAATGAACATTTGTGTTCTTTAAATGAATTTTAGACTACAAAAAGCATTATCCAATCATGTAAACATTGATTCTGACTTCAATCATATAAACGTTGGCAGGCACTTGATTTGGTTCCAAAAAAGATACATGAACGCTCGCCGATATTTCTTGGAAGCTACGATGATGTTGAGGAAATCAAAGCTCTCTACGCTGTTACTGAGGAGCAAAATTAAAGCGTTTAAATAGCCTTCGTTATCTTGTTGCTGTGGGTACTTTGACCCTACTGTTAATCGTTTTTTATTGAATAATATCATGGCACTTAAATTTGCCTGATATATATATATATATATAATTACTTAATTATAGATATTGCTGCTAAATGACATTTAAAAGGAGGATAAATTAAGTGTGTTAAAAAAATTTTAAGTTTCCTCCTAAACCCAGTTTTACGATGCATGAAATCTCTAATTTCAATTCACTTAAAAGGACGATGATGGTACCAATATAACTTAATGGAATTTAAAATCAAGTATATACATAAAGATAAAAAGTGTAAAAAAGAAATTGTAAATTAATTTTTATAGTGATTTGGATATAACTTTTAATCTTGTACACTTTCCAATAACTTATTATTGGAAATCTTTACTATAATCAATTTTTTTTAGGATTCAAAGAGTCCTTGACAACTAGTTTTATGAGGTCAGAAATTTCTTTAAAATAAAAAAGAAT
>JAOXYD010000002.1:6933975-6955695 GCA_028565735.1 Pinacopodium congolense
TGTTGTTAGTGAATTTCCAACAAGTAGTTGGAGAGAGGACGTAGTCTATCTTTGGGGTAGGCGAATCTCTATAAATCTTGGTGTTCATCTCTTCCCTTATCTCCTTTATATTTGTGCATTTATGTGTTTGCTTAATTATTGACTGAATTTGCTTAATATTAACATAAAGTTTGGCATTCCATTAAGTTGAATTTTGGTTATAGATTGCATTGTATTAAAATTGACCTAAGATGTTTAACGTGTTTTAATTCCGCAAGAAATTTTAAACACCCAATTCACCCCCCTCTTGGGTGCCATAGGGGTAACAGATCTTTTGAGTGAAGTAGTGCATTACTTTAGCAATCTCTTCAAGATGTCATATAAGAGATAGGAATTTCCCTCCTCTACTAATTTGTAGCCCTTCTTCCCCTCTCAGTTAAGTGCTCAAGATCAGGAGTTGCTCAGTAAGCGAATAATAACCGCAGATGTCAAATCAACATTATTTGCTCTCAAGCCTGACAAAGTGCTAGGACCCAACGGCTTTAACACATTCTTTTTCCAAGAATCTTGGCATATTATTCAAGAAGCCTTCATAGATGCAGACAGTGTTAATAGTTTTTTAGATCTGGTTAGATGCATGACTTTCGCCTAATCTCCTTTATTTCAAAGGTGGCTGTCCCTTCATCAATGCATGACTTTTGCCTAATCTCCTAATGTAATATTATTTACAAAGTCATCTATAAGATTCTGGTTTCTCGACTCAAGGATACCATAGGTCCCTTTATAGACCATTCCCAAGGTGCTTACATTTTGGGTCAGCTTATAGGAGATAACATCTTGCTTGCTTATAAATTATTTAAAAACTATTCCAGGAAGCACGCTAAGAGTGATTTTGCAGTTAAAATTGAATTTTCCAAGACCTACAACTTTATTGACTGGTCTCTTATTATCTAAACTCTTCAAGTCATTGGTTATCTAAGGATTTATGTTAGGTGGATAGAAAAGGGCATCACTACTATTTCTTATAGAATGCTTGTTATAGTCAGCCTTCTGATCTCATTCATAGTGCTCGAGGTATCCATCAGGGATGTGCACTTTCACCTTAGCTTTTTTCCTTAGCCATGGAGGTTCTAATTCAAATCTTGTGGCACTCTATCTCTTATAACAGTAACTTCAAATATCACTCCAAGTATAAATGTCTAAGCCTTTGCAGTTTTTCTTTTGTTGATGACTTAATTAAGTTTTCTAGGGCTGACCCTGCTTCTTTAAAATGTCTAATGGTGACCCTCTATATTTTCATTAACATCTCCAGGCTTGATATTAATCACAGTAATAGTCGTATGTTTATCGCTTAAAAAGTTAGTTATAACTCTAATTGGCTTGCTTTCATCATCGAAATTTCTCCAGGTCAGCTCCATTTTTCTTGCCTTGGCATTCTTATATCTCATCAACGGCCTCTGAAACCAGATTTCTAGCCTTTCCTGGAAAGAATTCACAGACAACTTAGAAATTGGTGTAACAATTCTCTCTCTTTAGCTGGTAGGGTTCAGCTTATCAAATCTGTCATCAACAATATGCAGGTTTATTGGGCTTCACACATCTTTTTTCTTGTGTACATCATCAAATTCATTGATGAGAAGCTTAAGCACTTTATATGGGTTGAAGACACCTCTAAAAGCACTTTATATGCTGTCCTTTAGATGAAAGTGGTTTTGGAATTGCCTCCCTCCGCATTCTCAACAAAACCTTAATAGCCAAATAGATTTGGAGAGTCTTTGTAAATAAAGATGCTCTGTGGTCAAATGGATTCACTCTCACTATCTCAGCAGCTATAGGTTCTAGACTTTTTCCCCTTATTATGACTCTTTTTGGACCTTTAGCAGCTTGCTAAAAATGTCGAAATCTATTCAGCCTTTTATTTTTACTATTCCTAGTAATAAGATGAACAAATTTTTTTGGCATGACAACTGGTTCAACCATAGATCCCTCTATAAGCTTAATGTCCTTTCCAATGCCCAGGTCACCATTCCTTCTCAGACATTACTGAAGTATGCCTTGACTGAATATCCCTCCACTATTAATTCTCTGCCTGAGTCTCCTATCAAAGACAGCATTATTAACTTCAGGCCTCGATCCTGTATTTTAGATAGGCGCATTTGGTCTAAGCACTCGACTGGGATTTTTGCAAACCACTCCTATTGAGATCTCTTACGAGATCATCATCGTTGTGTGCCTCAGTCTCTTCCAAGGGTAGCAACAATTTTGTGGCTAGCTTTACGGGGTAGGCTTAACACAGTAGATAGGCTTGGCAAATTCCTCACCATCTCCTTAAATGGCGTTTTGTGTAATGAGGAAGTAGAGTCCCTCAATCACCTCTTTTTTTTGTGTTTTTATTCCTCTGAGTTATGGTTAGTTATGCAACGCATTTGTAACATTACAGCTCCTTGTTGCAAGTTCAATGGAATTGTGGAGTGGCTCCTCAAGTAAAGCACCTTGCAGCATAATAATCTTCTAATTAGTAAAATTTCTTTGGCTAATTCCATCTATTTTGTTTGGAAGCAGCAGAATGACAGAATTTTTCACCAAAAAAGAATGTCTGTTAATGATTGTGATTCAATTCACTAGAGAGTAAGTGTTGAACCACTAACTTCATGACGGTGCCAGTATCACTTTACAGAAGCGGTGGAGGCTTCATTTTGGTTCCTCCTAAGTGATTTAGCTAGGTAGCCTAGTTGGTTTTGATTTTTTGGATCTGTCAATGTCTTAGTGCCCTTCTTTTTTGTTTACGGTTAATGTCGATGGTAGTGCACCCTGCTTGTGATTTCCAATTGGGGTTCTCTTTTGGGTTGACACTTTACTAGTTATTTTCTGTCTTTTGTCTTATTGAGTGTTATGTATAGTTGCAATCCTTATGTACACATGAGTTTTTAGCTTGGCCTTTGTTATTTTATTGCTTGAGTGGGTTTCGTTCCTGGCCTCAATTTAGTTTTAGTCATGCTTGTTTTTGTCGATGCTCATTTGTGTAGCTTGGCTTGTCCTTGGAATTACTGATTTTGTTGAAGGTTTTGTTGTATTGGGTTCGTCCATATCTTCTTTTTTTAGTTAATAAAGTTTTTAATTTTTCAAATAAAAGTGAAGTTTTGGAAAAATTATAATATACCCATGCATGAAGAGCCTTTAAGTACATTAAAAAGATCAAGATAAGAATTATAAGAAATTACAAAGTTCAACCTATTAAATCTTAATTATCTCTATCTTGATCACCTCTCTTATTTTGCTCTTCATGTCAATTTCTCCTTAAATTCAGTTTTTATCTTTCTACTTTTTTACGTTCCACAATGTATTCATATAATTTATCCAAATTTCTATCTTTCAAATAAAATAAATTATTGGTAATATATTTATTTGTCATTAGTAAAATCATTAATTGGAATATTGCTCGATTCAACAATAGCAAACGTTTAAAATATTTTTATATATTGATTGATAATTTAAAATATTTAAAGATATTTTTAAACATGTGTAACGATTATTAATAGTCAAAATACTCAATCGGTATTTTTCTCTATATATAAATTTGAAACAAAAATAAATGTCATAAATGTATATTAGTACAAAGTTTGCGGAGAATTTAATTATTTTGTTATATTTTTAATTTTTAATAATTTTATAAAATTAAAAAATGATAGCATTTGTAAAATGTTAAAAAATTATAAAATTGAGAGAAATATAACTTTTTTGCCAAGAGTTTTTTGTTTATATTTATTTATTTAATAAATATTTGATAAACTTATGATTAAACAAAATTTTAATTTGATAATTTAAGGTTCTTAAAATTAAATTTAAGGATTTTTATAAGAAATGAGATATAAATTCATTTAAAATTTTCATATTAATAATTGTACAATTTTTTATTTAAGAAAATTTTAATAGACTTACTTTAAAATTAACGATTCTCATTCAAGTTTAATTTATGAATTTTAAAATTAAATTAAAATTTGTTTGAAAACGAAAAATGAGATATAAATATATCACAAATTTATTATATTTAAAATTAGAAATAAAATTTAATTTCTTAAAAAATTTTCAAAATTATTAAATATGAGTTTTATTATAATAATTTTAGTGTAGTTTGAACTTTTGCTAGACCACTTCAAGTTCCAACCCAAAGTCCATCTCGTTTTTCTTTCTGGTATAAAAACCCCAGCCAGGTGACGCGGTGTCTCCTCCTCCGTAGTCTACGTGGCTTTTACAGGCTCGCTCACAGCAAGATAAATAATAATAAGTAATACAATACGCTTCCTCTTCCTCTCCGCCATTTCTCATTCAAAGGAAAAAATTAATCTAATTCACTGCTTAGATCTAGTTGGAGAAACAACCCCTCATTCCATTAAATTACGAAAATGTCCAGCGGCAGCGAAGACGAAGACGAGCTCCTTCAGATGGCGCTGAAGGAGCAGGCTCAACGTAATGTCAATTACCAGCGACCTCCGTCATCCGGAGCCGCCTCCGGTCGTCGGAAACCAGTGGAGAATTTCGTCCAGCCACCAAAAACGACATCGCAGAAGTCTGTGGCGAATCAACAACAGCAACAGAAGAATAGGAGAGTGGTGGAAGACGATGACGACTCGGAGGTGGAAATGCTAAGCATATCGAGTGGAGACGAAGAGGTGAGCAAGGATCGAGAAACTGCTAGAGGCAGAGGTGGTCGAGGCAGTGGAGAACGCCAAAATGGAGACGCAGATGATAGAATTTGGGATGGAGAGGAACCTGCTTGCTGGAAACACGTGAACGAGGCTGAGGTTTGTGAAACGCGATCAATTTCATTTATTTGAATGTTTGTATGCGAAGAGATTGTATGATTTTTCACCACACTTCTCGGTTGTATTTCTCAACAAGTTTGACCGAGTCACAGTAATTCATGTTTTATCCGGTAGAGGCAACGCTTTTTCGTGTGAGATTGTGCATGTTATGTTTGCCATTTTTATTTGATCGTCGAGATGTGGCCCATTTTGGAATTAAGATGGTGCTTCATCACACACGCTTTTGGAAATTCCTTATGTTTCCTGTGCCCCATTTTGGAATTAAAATCGTTGTTGATGACACACGCTTTTGAAATTTCCTTATGTTACCTGTGCGCCATTTGGAATTAAGATGGTGCTTGATAACTAACGCTTTTGAAATTTCGTTACGTTCCTGTGCCCTATTTGGGAATAAGAGGGTGCTTGATAATACATGCTTTTGGAATTTCCTTATGTGATTCCTTTGTCCCAGTTTGTTTATAGGACCTTTTTTACTTTCAAGAAATGACTGTGACAAGTTGTGAGTAGAAATATTGTGGGTGAATTCGACGTGGTTATAAAAGTGTTTAAAAATTTGTCACTATCTTGAAAAGGATTATAAGACAACATAGGAAAAAGTTAGTTAAAACTTCTGGTTCAATTATTTTTAGGGGTATACATTTTAGAAAAACATGCATTATATCTGCACCATATTTCTTAATGTTTGATATTGAATAAATAGATGGCTTAGGATGAATTTATTTATAGATGCGGTAATGTGACTCTTAAAAGATTCTATTCATTTTTATTTTCACTACCAGGTGTTCAGGAACAGGAAAGAAATAATACATCAGGCTATAATTTCTTGACTTCTTTAGCCTGATGGTTATTTGCTTTTAAAGGAGAATAACATGTCAGAATGCAATGCACTAACGTATCAGAAGTTTGGAACTTGAATTTTCCTAATTTTTGCACTTTGACAGCTTGCTCGTAGGGTTCGTGGAATGAGAGAGACAAGAACAGCACCAGTGGCTCAAAAGTACGAGAGAAAGCCATCAACAATGGGCCAAAGAGTTCTTAATAATTTACAATCATTCCCTCGTGGAATGGAATGTATAGACCCATTAGGTTTAGGGTGAGTTAAACTCGTTCAGAATTCTTGCATTGGATTGCAGACGTACAATAGAGTATGCCTTGTTGAAAAGCAATTTGTAACTAGACAGTTGCATGTTTTGAGATACAATAGAGTATGCCTTGTTGAAAAGCAATTTGTAACTATACAGCTGCATGTTTTGAGATGCTATTAAGGTTTGTAGTGATTGCCTTGTTTGCTACTTAATTTTGCTCTAAGGGTAACTTATAAGATACTGGAACTCATTCTATAAGCCATCAGATTTTTTCTTGGGATGGGCATTAGGAAGTATAGATATTGTTTATAGTTCAACTTAGTGTACATTCTGATAGCCTATGATTTACTCTGTTGATAGGATTATAGATAACAGAACATTAAGATTGATAACGGAGTCATCAGAAAGCTCACCAAGTATATCTGACAGAGATCGTCTAGACAGCAATCTTCGTGGTATCTCTCTCTATTCCGTTGTTTCTTATATGAATTCTGTTATATGACAAGCTATGGTCTGGAGACTACTGTGGCCAACAGAACTGCTTTTAAACCATATTTATATATTTTGTGGCATATCTTATAATAACATTAATGATTAATTGTGATGCTGATAAAAGTTTTTTCATTGTCAATTTTTGTTATAATAAGCTGGCTTACTCTCTTGGCCTTAACATGCTTTCAAGACTTTCATCATAATTTATAAGAGAGTAACTGATGATGCTTAATCTGAAGATTATTCTCTTACAATCTTTTGAGGGCGCTGAGTTTTAAAGATATATGTAATTGAAGCTTAATTCCTTTTTCATACCTAAGTTCTTTATAAAGTTCATCACTGATCAACCTACATGTATTATCTATCTCATTTTAGACATTTATTGTTTTGTAATAGTTGTAGCTATATTGTTGGTGCTTTTATACTGACTCTGTTTTTGCTTGTTTGCAGAGAAGTTGTTATACTTCTCGGAAAAGTTCGACTCAAAGCTATTTTTATCCCGAATACATCAAGACACAAGTGCAGCAGACTTGGAGGCTGGTGCCCTTGCTTTGAAAACTGATCTTAAAGGACGTACTCAAGAGAGAAAACAATTAGTGAAAGAAAATTTTGACTGCTTTGTTTCTTGCAAAACTACGATTGATGGTATGTTGGCATCACCTTTCTCATAGATTGGTAATTTTAAACATGTATGAGGTAAATGAACCAGTTATTGGAATGAGCCAGCTTTGTTCAATTGTATGAAAATTTTAATTCTTTTTGCTGTTGGCCACTTTTTACATTTTTCTTGACTTTGAATTGGAGGCTTCTTTACAGACATTGAATCAAAATTGAAGCGCATTGAAGAAGACCCTGAAGGTTCTGGGACTTCTCACCTGTATAATTGTATGCAAGGAGTAACTTCACTGGCTAATCGTGCTCTTGAACCTCTATTTGAGAGACAGGTTTGGGTTTAATGTTTTGGATTTGCTTGGGAATTCATACATTTGGTCCAACATGGACGATTAGTTTGTTTTTACTTTAAACTACAGGCTCAAGCTGAAAAGATACGGTCTGTACAAGCAATGTTTCAAAGATTCCGAACATTGTTTAATTTGCCTAGTACGATTCGTGGGAGCATTGCCAAGGGTGAATATGATTTTGCTGTTAGAGAATACAAAAAGGCGAAGTCAATTTCTCTCCCTTATGTACGCAAGGATCAAACTTCACTCACTGGAATGCTATCTAATTAAAGTTTTCTTTGGCCTTTTAAAATCTTTTGGCATGAAGCAGTTTTAACCATTACAACTTACTCCTGAACCTGTTTATTTTGCATGATTTAGGCAAATACAGGTGATCTGTTTTCTGCTGACAATCATTCACATTACAATCTTGATGTGGCATATGTTTTATCACATTACAATCTTGATTTGGCATATGTTTTATGTTCATAATATATTACTTTTCACGTTCGCATATGTGATGCGTGATTACGGATGCATAGCTCCTCTTATGTTTCATAAATTTGTTATATTCCTTCCAAGATCGATGGTGACAATTTTCTTATGAGATGCCTTCTTGTTGTATTTCGCTTCATCTCCTTTCTCTTATCTCATTCAGTTCTGAAATTTGAAAAAGTTGTTGCTAGTAATTTTGTTCTTATTTGGCGTGTACATACATGTTTTGGACAATTGATAATCTAAGTGGTACCTGAACATTGCATTTCTATCTTTACTCTTTTGTATCTATACTAATATTTAAAACGTGCAAGATGGTTTTAATAGCAGTTTGTCCATATCACATGTATATTATGTCCTGATTTTCACAAGTTCAATCGTAGTTTATCATTCAAACTGATGGATTGATGTTGAAGTACTCTGTGTAATTATCCTGGGAGAGCTGCTTACTAGTTCATGAGTTGGTCTGCAGCAAGAAACAGGAATTATCTGAATTCGGTCAGCTGTATGTGCAAATGTAGTGCCCGTATTACAATACAGTTCTCTCTTACCATAATTTTGGGCTCTTAAGCACAGCTGATTCTTTCTAACCTATTCACTGACCCAATCTTGGATTATTCTTTTGAGAGAATGTCTTCCTTTGGAATTGTACTTGCTTTGCTTTGTTGGATAGTCACTTTCAAATTAATTTCAGGTAAGTATACTAAAACGTGTACTTGAAGAGGTTGACAAAGTTATGCACGAGTTCAAAGGCACACTCTACAAGTCAATGGAAGACCCACAAATAGATCTTACAAGTGTAAGTTTTTGGATGCAAAGTAAGGATAACAGATGTTTATGTTTCTCTTTTATATTTGCAGCAGTGATATTGGTTGCTTTCTTACTAAGTGTGCCTCATGAAATCAAACTTTCAATACTTTGCCACATTTATTCTACTCGTTCCCTTGGTTATTTCAACAATTTTCTTTAGAGAAAGAATCATTAAAAAACCCTTCATGTGACAGATCAGGAATCACTTTATCAGCTATTCATTATATCCTTGTTTGGACTTTTTTAACTTTTTATCCAAACAAGAAAATCAGCTCTATGAGAGATCCATCTGAGAAGGAATGGGACTGACAGTTGTAGAAGTGATATTTGAGTCTTTCCCTTTGTTGATTTAACATATTAAGAACTTCCATTTGAGAGCTCTTAAATACTCTCTCTCACATTGTTGCTGTTGATGAAAGGAATAGGCCTCCATTTTAACCTTTAAACCAGTGTCTGGGCTCATTGCAAGATGAAATGATATTGGTGGACTCTCTCCAACCATTTTCTTCAGCTTGATGTGCAACATTTTCAAGTCTTACACTCGAATTTAGTATTTGGGTTGACTCATTTCGATACAATCTTCATTCATCAAACTTAAAGATTCTTTAAGAAGGTTTGATGAGCTAGAATAGCACTAAAATGACTGGAAACATTATGTACATTTTGAATCTCTGGCCTTAGCTTATATGTTCTTGTGTATGGAACCTTGGCATGAGCTTAGCATAGAGTTTTATCTCTTCTAACTTCTAAGAACTGGTTTATGTGAATGCTGTTTGTAAATTAAGCTTCTGATGTACAGAAATAAATGGTGGCTTTATAGTTGGTGCTAGACTCATCTTGAGAAGTTTGTGACAACTTTGGATATTTTGCATCATATCATTTGCCCTTTAGCATTGACCTACGCACTGCATTAGATGTTTGTTCAGTAGTCATTGGTGGGAGTCAAGGATTCCTATTATTGCTCTGGTTTCCAATAGTAGTAGAACTTTTGAAGTTGAGTTAATTTCTGTTGGTTTGGTTGGGTGATGCAACAGTAAGCAAAGGACTGTGGCTGTCACTAGTACTTTTATCTACTTGATGGATTTTCCTATTTATTTATGATTGGTCCTCCTATATTGTACCTTGTAATTGACTTTTCTATTTTTCACTTAGCTTGAGAACACGGTACGGCTGTTGTTGGAGCTGGAACCTGAGTCTGATCCTGTGTGGCACTATTTAAACGTACAGGTAGTGAATCCTTGACATGCAATTTATTGATGATTGTTTTATGAATGATATTGGGTTTGTTGGCTAATAATTGGGACCATTATTCATAATTACGCTCATCTGGAGTGATCTAATTAGACGTAGAGATCTTAGATCGGGTATTTATTAAAGAGAGAAAAGAGGTACGTCGAGAACCTCACTATCACACTTGCCACTACTTCAATGTTATTGATTGTGGAAGCTTTACGATCATCTGTGTATGGGTAAGAATTGCACAGGAAACCAGTAGCCATATAGCGAGAATTAACTATCTTTTGACCTTCAAAGGCATAAATAAGAAGTGAACAGAAAAAGGATAGATAAAAAGGCATGCTTAAGATTCCATAGAACAAGCAAAAGTATAAATCAGAAAAACTTCCTTTCTTCTCACCCACATCAAATGTATTAAACTAAATTCATGAACAAGCTTCTTCGACGGAGTCAAGCGACTGACTTCATGACTGAAGTTTTGGTAGGTGGGTTGAAGGGCAGGAGCATTGATATAGGTAGGAAAGAGGGAGAAGTAAAGTTTTTATTTTTTTAATAATAAAGCTTGACCTTTTTAGAGTTTGACTTGCCCTGTTGGATCTGAATAATCAAGCTCTAGTAAATATTAGATTCAACATCTCCGCATAATGAATTCGTTAGCTTTCCCTCTTCTGCTGTTGTCCCTAATAAATTTCCTAGTTGCGAGTCCCTTCACTATATAACAGACCCATCTTGAAGTCTGATCATAATTCTAATGATGATCAAGTCAAATATCATATGAGCCCCTATTGTTTTTCTTTACTGTCTGATTGGTCTGTTATATTTATAAGCAAGCAAATAAACATTGATAGTTCTATTTTATGTAATGAAAGCTAATTTACCCAACAATAGTGAAGGGTAAATTATATGCTAACGTGGCGGATAGCAGAGCATACAGACAAGTGCTTAGTCTTACTTTTTGTGTGCCATTTCAGTATATTTTAGGCTAAATTAGGGTCAATTAGATTTTCTTTTTCCTTAATATTAAGTTTCCATCTAACAATTATTTCGTAGATTGGATGAAATTACATATTATGCAAATCAATTGGGTGTTATTTGCTTATTTTTGACGTGAGGGCTAATTTTCTGATAAGGTGAACCATTAGGGACCTATAATATTTAACCCATAATAATCACCTTCTACTTTACTTTCCATTACTGGTCGAGCAGTAGTGGCATCCATCATTCTTTCCATCAAGAGATATCAACATGAGAAATCAAGTAGGATGATGATTGTATCAAAAACAAAAGTATTAGGAAAATAATTACTTTATCAAAGATAGTATCACTAGTGAGTCAACTTGGTCCTCAAACTTTATAGCTTTGCCAGAATCACAGAATACGAGGTTTTCTCGAAAAATGCACGTTAGATCATGAAGCTAGAATGGAAACTTTGCATAATGAAATGCGTGAAAGAGCACTTTCTGATGCAAGATGGAGGCAAATTCAACAGAGTCTAAATCAACCTGTAAGAACAAATTTTTTATTAGTTGTTATTATTTGCATTTGTATGTGCAACCTGTGGATTCATACTGGATAATGATTTGCCTTGCTTTCACTGTTCAGTCAGATAATGAAGATCTTCGTCCTATAGAAAGTGATGCTATCACACTAGATTCACAGTTAGTAGAGTTGACGGGTGAAGAAGTTGATGCTCTTCGAGGGAAATACATCCGGAGGTTAACTGCTGTAATTGTCCATCACATACCAGTCTTTTGGAAAGTGGCGCTTTCTGTTTTCAGTGGTAAATTTGCAAAGGTACCTTGTGTTCTTCTTAGTTATTGAACTTGAAAAAGGGAGATAGGTTTGGACAGACCACTTTAAGCTGTATAAATGTCTTTTCCTTGATTGCTTTCCAGATCTCTTCCCACTTCATTGGTCATCTGCTTGATTGGGAATATAAAGATGATGGCCCACATTTTTATCTGACCTCTTCTATAATGTTTTAACTATGTAGTTAAACCTAATTATTCAATCCTTTAGTTAGCTTTTCATTCTTGGGGTTTGAGGGACGAGACATGGGTGAGGATGCTAACAAGCTGCATTGGACTTGGAAGTTATATCTAAAAATTAAATTTCTTCAGGAAAAGAAATTTGGCAGCTAGTTGGCCCTTCCCAGGGCTTTCTTCTTATTTCTTTCTCTCCTCTTTTTCTGTTTTTCTTTCTTGGAGCTGGAGAGGGGGAAGATGCTTCAAAATGACTGAGTTTGGTTATACTAAACAAGTGAACACAATCAAATAAGATCAAGGTAGTTGTCTTGAAGAATTGTCCATGGGGATAGTAAGAAACTTAGTAATCAGTATAATGTTTCATTTGCAGGCAAAAACAGTCATTCCTAACTTACCTGGCCAGTTAGTTTTAGCATTTCATATTATGCTGGCTTTGTTGAATGACTAAGGGTTAATTGAGGTTCTTTATTTTGAAATTTGGAAATTAATAAAATTATTGCTTTGCTCTCATTTAACTTCTCAATAAAGCCAATGGCTGCAACTTCTCCGAGTCATGGACCTTCTTACCATCTTGTTTTTGTTCCTTCTATGTAATCCCTGATCTATTGCATTATGACGTACTTTTTTATAAATTTTTCTGGATTATATAAATTTGGACACTTCTGTAAACATGGATCTTGTGGTTTCAGTCTTCCCAGGTATCTACTGAATTTAATGTCAACAGTTCTGCAAATAAGACTGAGGAAAAAGTAGGGGATGGGAGGTACTCAACACATTCTATCGATGAAGTTGGAGGGATGATCCGGAATACTATTGCTGCATATGAAGTCAAGGTGAACTTGCATTCATTGTACTTTGTGCAGATATATTGCTTTCTCCAGATTTTGAAAATGCTACCAATGACATGTGCAGTATCATATGTGCACAATAATGACACCTTCAAATTTGTGGGAAAAGACCATCAAAGGCTGATTGTGTGGTCAATCTGAATAGCAGTTATTTTTATGAATCTTATCCATTGCATGCTTAATTTAAACTAACAGTGGAGTTATTGGAATCAAAAGTTTTTTGTTTCAATGTCTGATATGATCTCCCTGAATGTTGCTTTTGCCAACAGCTAGTATCGTTTTTAACTATTGAGTTGGTTTTGTTTGTTATGAAACATCCGTCATTTTTATCAGTATTTTATTTCTTTGAATTTATCTCATCATCTTCATGTTTAAACATACAAGTTCTATTAATTTTGACTACTTGAAAAGGATTTGTTCTTCAATAGTCCTTTTTGTTAGAAAAGGTGTTTCTGAAGCATGTACGGGTGTATTATACTTCACTACTAATAGATGCGTTGCAAGGAGAATAAAGAATAAACTAAATCCACAGTAGATATGATGTCCATATTATCTCTCTCTGTGAATTTGAACATACTACAGATTTAGAATATGTATACGCTAAAGAGGTTACATCTTTTTCCCATGTTCCTGAATGTTGTGGGCAATATTGTACCACATAACCACTTGCATAATAGGGCTGGTACTGCTGCAGTCATTTTTTCTTATTAAAAATCCACAGTAGATATGATGTCCATATTATCACTCTGTGTGAATTTAATCATACTCCAGATTTAGAATATGTATAAGCTAAAGAGGCACCTTTTTCCCATGTTCCTGAATGTTGTGGGCAATATTGTACAACATAACCACTTTCATAACAGGGCTGGTACTGCTGCAGTCTTTTTAAGACATTCTTGATCTTACAGTTTTTCCTTTTCTTGTGGTAGAAGCTATATATTTTTCATAAAATTTTTTTCAACTAGGTTGCATGTGATTTTTACAATTTTTCATGGTTTGCTGTCTTCCATTTTCTTTCAATTTTTCCTAATAAGAGAAAATAGTTATAGTAACTACTGTGAGCATTTTGTGAAATGAGGAAAGAAAATTATTTATCAATAATTGATGCAAAAGACTTTAGAGTTTATAAAAGAAATAAAAGAGGGCAAATCACTTAACCATAAGCTTTAATTTGGTAAATTAAAGAGTGGGAGTTAATGTGAAAGCAAGGGAACGAGGGCTGAAGTTTACTTTATGCTAGGTCTTCCTTATTAGATAGGGAGTAATACCAAGTTAGATATATTTTCTTGATTTGTTTGGATTTAGCTTATTTAAGAATAAAGAATAATAAGTAGGATTCCGTTTTATTTTGGATACCTTAGTTGAAAATCTTGTTACTGCTAGGATTGGGGTTCCAATAACTTCTCTGTATATATCTACACTCAGCCCTTGAATAAAACAAACCTGAATTTCCTCCAAAAACTTGAGTTTTCAATTAGAAGATGTGATTCTTAATGAGTAATTCCTAGTTCCCTATCCTCCATTTCTTGTTTTTCCACTATAATTCCAGCACTTCTGGCCTGTATTTCCAGCAGCTAAAAACTTAAAATTCCATCCCCATCAAACTTGAAATTCCAGCAACCCAACTGTATATTCCAAGCCAAAAATTCCAACGGCCAAAATTTTATGAATTTTGTGACTTCTAGCTAATAAATTGGTACCTCTTCTATTCTTCCTACGTCAATAATTCTTAATACACATATGCTATTTATTCCAAATTTTAAGTCACAATTGATTACAACTTGAGGCAAAATATTGATATTATTGTACTTATGATGTATTCGAATTGTCATGCTGGTGTCATGGTATCTGTCTATTTTCTAGAAATCATTTCTCTTTTTGCCTCTAAAATAAATTACATATGTGGTTTGTGATCTATAGTACATCCAGATGACTTTAATGCTGATGCAGGTTCATAACACATTTCTCAGTCTCGAAGAATCGAATATCCTTGAGTCTTATATGAGTGATGCTATTGACGATATCTCCAAAGCCTACCAAGCTTTTGAAGCTAAAGAATCAGCTCCACCTAGTGCTGGTGTGTAAGCTCTTACTGGAGCTGCAGTGTTTTTGTTGTCAAATTTTTATTTTTCACGATTGTTTTGACAGTGATGGCACTCAGAAGTCTTCATGCGGAGCTTTCGAAAATTTATATTGTTAGACTTTGCTCATGGATGCGGGCAATGACCGAAATGATATCAAAAGAAGAAACATGGATTCCAGTATCTTTCCTAGAAAGAAACAAATCTCCTTATGCAATTTCTTTCTTGCCTTTAGCATTCCGCTCCTTGATAGCCTTAGCAATGGACCAGATCAATCTGTAAGTTACAAGTGCTTAATGATTTATTCGGGTTTTCTGTTTCGTTCGTGTAACTTATGTGACAAGGTTGTATTTGGTGTAGTTACTAATGGTTGGATGAGTTAGAACTCTGATTCCAGATTCTTTGTTTGTTTTACCATGTCTTGAAAGAGGGAACATAGCAATAGAGTTCTATTTCTCATTTAAAGCTAAGTCAGACTGCTGTTGCATTGATTCATAAGATGCAATTGTCAACATTTATAGGATGACGATGCTTCAAACCGTATTAAGTTTAATTAGTGGTATCATCAGCTAGCTTTCAGTTAATGCTGGGACTCATTTGGGATACTGGGGCATTTGGGTTAGGGTGGGAATTTCCATATAGTTGAGAAACTAAATCATGAGACAAATATTTTGGGAAAAGAGGCATTTGGACAAAAAGTTGTGCAGCATAACAGAATAAGAAATCTCCATGGGAGAAGTTTGTCAACTACAATATAATAATGAGTTGCTGTACAATTCTCTTATGGTTCCAATCTGATCCACATGACCTCTCCATCTTGTATGTTGTGATTGTATCTTGTTATAATATATTTTCTGAACCTGATTTTGAGGTTTTATTCACTGCCTCCCATCTCCCTTTCCATTTTCATCTACTTCTAACCTGCAGAATGTTAAAATAAATAATACATAGTGGAAACTGAAGTCTACTTTCCACTAATTACAAATAAGATTAAGAACTGTTACTTTTGAAAATTGTACCCTGACAAGCTAACATATTTAATTGTCTCTTCATTTGTTCTTTTGCAGGACGATCCAGTCATTAAGGAGTGAAGCTAGAAAGTCAGAAGATATGTTTTTGCAACTTCAAGAAATTCAAGAATCTATTAGACTTGCCTTTTTAAATTGTTTCCTAGATTTCGCTGGTATGGATATGCCATTTCCAATTTGATATTGGTAAGAATCTTGAAATTCAATATTTTGACCTGATACTTCCTATTTATACTCTCTTACCAGCTCATTTGGAGCATGTTGGCAGTGAGCTTGTCCATCAGAATTCAAGCTCGGATAGTCTGCATTTACAGAATGGATTTTCTCATGAATCCAATGAGAAATTATCAGCTAATATCTCAGAAAGTGTTGTTGATCCTCATCAACGATTGCTAATGGTGTTAAGTAACATTGGGTACTGTAAAGATCAAGTTTCTCATGAGTTGTACATGAAGTACAGAAGTATTTGGCTGCAGTCCAGGTATGCAATTAGCTTCCCCCTTCTTTTCATGAAGGTCAAATTATCACCACAGAAGGACTTATCACTATTCTATGAATCATACATTAGAAATTGATGGTTTGTTTGTCATAGAATAACTTGTCAAAAGACTGGATCTGGCCTTCTTCGGAATAACTGTTCAGCAATACAGATGTTCAGGGTTGATTCAAACTATACCACCCATTGAATCTTATATAATTCTATATTATACTTGTGCCCCTGCTCAAGGGACCATGAAATGACACCTTTCAGTTTCAATTTCAATTTCAATTTTAATTATATTTAGATTTGGTAGAGTAATGGAATGGGAGTCAGTCGTTTAAGTTTTTCTCTCGTTTATTTCAACCTTCCAAAAATGAGTTCATGTTTGTTCTCACGTTTTTCTACTGCAGGGAGAAAGATGATGAAGACAGTGATGTACAAGATTTGGTGACATCTTTCTCTGGCATTGAAGAGAAGGTCCTTGAACAATATACTTTTGCTAAGGTAAAAACATATTGCTTATCATGTTTCTTCAAAATCCTGGATCAATCAAAAGTTCGATTCTATTTGGATGTACATTTTCAGAAAACACGTTCTATATGTTTTTCATTCTGCAAGGAATATGGGTTTTCCTATTGTTTCCATGGTCCTTCAGTTTGAGTTTTTGTGAAATGGTGAATAAATTTGTAAACTCTCTGGGAAAGAAAAGGAATAAGAGGTAATGAAATTTTTGTATGAATTTCATCTCTGTTCATGTGCCTAAATTCCTAGGCTGCAAATGCTATAGTGAGAGGGCACCAAAAGCTAGTCTTTACACTGTCCAAGGAAGTTCCTAATGACACTTATTTCTGCATATGAAGCAATTTAAGATAAAACTGTTAATACTCCACTGTTAGTACCTCTTTTATTTTACAAATAAGTAAGCAATGTTCTTCTCATCAGGCAAATGTTATAAGAACAGCAGCTGTGAACTATTTGCTGAACACTGGTGTTCAATGGGGAGCAGCACCTGTTGTCAAGGTGAGGATTTGACGATTCCTAACTGGTTTTCCCTTTTCTTTCCTTTCTTTTCATCTGAAGAGCACCTCTGCAAACATAATTTTGAGGTGGATAGACTTGAAATGATCCTTCTCTCTTGCAGGGTGTCCGTGATGCAGCTGTGGAATTGTTGCATACTTTAGTAGCCGTACATTCCGAGGTACTTGTGCTTTCTTAGGTTGTACAACTATATTTGATTTGTTTCATTCATAGGTCTCCACATGAGTCACCCATTTGATTTTTGTCCTTGTGGATCGCTACATCCACATTGATTTGATCCTGTATAGTTCATAACTTGGGTATCCCCATTGACGTCAAACTTAAGTTAGCCCTGCACACTGTCTTGACTCTAGATTCCATCATGGTTTCTTTTGTTTTTTTTTTTTTCTGAAGTATACATTTTCTAAATAATGTAGTTTCCCTCTAACAGGTCTTTGCTGGTGCTAAGCCCCTGTTGAAAAAGACACTTGGCATTCTTGTCGAAGGTCTACTTGATACTTTCCTCAGCCTTTTCCATGAAAACAAAAACAAAGATCTCAGATCGCTTGATGCAAATGGTTTTTGTCAGCTTATGTTGGAGGTAGAACATGACTTTTTCTCCTAATCATTTCTTATTCCTTGGTTTATTTTTTTTTTCAAGCTGCAGTATTGCTTCCAAAGTACACTGGTTCTAGATAATTTATTTACTTAATTTCCTAATTATGTAGACATCTTCATTAATTAAATTTCTCAGGATTATGCTGATTGCTATTCACTCATCTGTTTGTTATATAGTTTGTTTTTGAAAGGATTAAAACTCCATAATTACATGCATTCTGCAGCTTGAATATTTTGAGGCTGTACTGAATCCCTATTTCACACCTGATGCAAGGGAGTCTTTCAAATCGTTACAAGGAATCCTGTTGGAGAAAGCCACTGAGAATGTGACTGAAGTTGTTGAAAATCCAGGGCATCAGCGCAAATCAACCCGTGGGAGTGAAGACGCGCCTCCAGATGACAGGCAGCAGGGGTTGACTGTATCTCCAGATGACCTGATTGTAAGAATCGTATCCCATATGACATGCTAGTATGTTTAGAGGCTTCTACCCCAATTTGAGTTAGTTGTTATTATCCCGTAAGATTGCTCACTTGGTTATAAGCAACATGTTGATTTGTAAAAAATTAGAATGAAGTGATGGAGCTAAAATGCAAAGCAAATTGAAATTATGGGGCATCACAGGATCATTTCAATGCAAATGTTAATAATTAACTCTGATGTAGTAGTCATTGACAGTGATGATGGGGAATGCTGAATAAAATCTCTGTGGTATCCTGTGAGTTCAATATATTTGCTAACGTGCTGTGAGTGTTTTTCAGGCTCTTGCTCAGCAGTGTAGCAGTGAATTGCTCCAAAGTGAGCTTGAGAGGACTCGGATAAATACAGCGTGCTTTGCTGAATCAATGCCCCTGGACTTTGTGCCAGAATCAGCCAAAGCTGCTCATGTCGTCAAAGGATCTGTGGACTCTCCCAGCAGATACAAAGCCTCACAAGTAGGGGGATCCTCAGGTTTCTCACGGCAAAGGCGCAGATAAGAATATTTGTACGAGGGTTTGTAATTGGCAAGTTGTCCGTCCTTTTCTTTTTAATTCGGATATACATGTTTGTTAGTTGAAATCCGTTTTGTAACATTAGTTGGATTCAAAGAATAATGTTCTTTCCATGTGTAAGAGGCTCTTGATGTTTGCTTATTGGGTTTCTGATTATTATTTTAGTCTTTTGGAGGCCATCTTGGAGGTGTTGGCACAGCTATATTGGCTGCAAAAATTATTTGCATCTCAATTTGCAAAATACATCATAATTTTGCATCTTAATTTCCCCAACAATCGAACTTATTTGCATTTTGAAGGACTAGGTGGATCTGCTAATCATGTTTATCCAGGCTATTTTGCTCACCTGCTTTGTTGGTTCCATTTTCCATAAAAACGTCTACGAGAATTGGGGTAACTTCCAATTCAATCTGGTTTTATGACTTCATTGAAAGGATGTTATCAGAGAAATTGTCTTAAACACAATGTTTTCAGCTTCCGATTCTGATAATGAAGCATTTGGACGAGTGACCCAAGTTAGTTAATACGTTCAGGCCATGGATTACCTTTCCTCAACATGCCTTCTTAATACCCAAAAATATAAAAGAAGACAACAGAACGATGGTTAATTTCATCACTTAAGGCATTTAAGGTCAAACAAAGCTTGGCAATCGCTTGAAATTAATTAATTGCTCACTGAGCAAAACGGATCCATTGCATCCATCTCATAGATGACATAATCTTTCCTAAAAGCCAGAGTAATGTTAACTAACCTCAAATTAAAAATGAGGGACATTCCACGAATTAGTAGTATAAATTTTTCATCAAACTAATAGAAACTAGCTTGAGAATATAACAAACACGGCTATAGTAGCACATTGTCAAATGCCAGAATAGGTAGTATCTCCACAGTATTGCAGCTTGAACGTCAACATCTAAACTAAGCTGTCCTGAGCGGAGGAGAGACCAATATTACACCATCTCCCCTAACAAAGAGGAATGGTACTGTGCGCCTTGTAGTCTGGATCAAGAGAACAAATGAATATAGTTTATTAACTGTAAGTTGTATCCTGAGCACCCTCTTTATAGTAAAATTGAGTAAAGAGCACCAACAATACTAAAGTATAAGACAAGGTGTCATTCAACAAGAAGACCGAACACAACATATAGCGTGAGATCAGAATTATCAAACCTATAATCCATCTTATGCCTCTTGACCTCCTTATGCCAAGTTGATTTCAACTTAAATGCCAAAAATAAGAAGTCTCCAGAGAATCATCTCTTAGTTGAGTTGATATCCATGAAAGTGATAGAGCTTTATTTATTTATATATTTATTGATAGAAGTGATAGAACTTTATTACCTAATACTAACTCTAACTTCAATCCTGAAGACCTATATTTCAGGAAAGTATAGGCAGTATCCTAAAAGAAAGTAACAGTTTAAGTATTTTTCACTGAAACAGATAAGTTGATATGTTCCCTGAAACAGACAGTAATAGGTGACAAATAGAAAGGAATAACTAAATAACAATGTAAAACTATAACATACCCGAACAATCTCTTCATAAGTTTCATCATCAATTTCTACAGTAGTAACAATTTCTTCTACATCACCAAGAATCATGTTTAGATGCTGATCATAAGCCTGTAAAGTCCAAATGAATAATGAAAAATAAGTATCAGAAACGAAAAGGGCCGAGAATGAAGATGAAGAAGAAATATTGCATTTATCAGCTATATCAGAAAAATAGACAACCGATAGGCTATCTTCTGCTTTCCCTTTGGAATTATTTACTCCAGAGCTCTCCCCTCAGCGATCAGGTCTACTCCGGCAGCTGTTATAAAGGGCATCTAAATCTAAAACCGTATCCACTGGCGTACATCAAGTGATTTCAAAACCATTTTGTCACTGAAATATTATCTTAGTCAGATTAATAGCCAAAGCGCTTGCTTTTTCGATTGGCTTTACCAGTCTTGGTCTCTGTTCCATCTGATGACAGGAAGCTCTATTAACTTGCAATATGCTCAATTCTAATACAAAATACTGGTTTTAGTCCATCTCCTGCTATGTTAAATTTTTAGTAAGAAAAATCAATAATCGAATTACGTTATCTATAGGAAAAACAGAAACATAAAAAGAGCCCCAGCCTTACAGCGAACTCATAACAGGGGGAGAAAGTTGCGACACAACAATTAGAGACCTCATTCCCCCAAAAAGAAGAAAAAAACTAAAATTCGGCCATCCAACCCATAAAACCCTAGTTCACAAACAGAAGCAAAAACGAAAAGATTGAAGAGGGGGTGTAGTAGTTAGAAAGAAGTGAACTGACGTGAAGTTTTCCGCGAAGCTCACGGTCTGAGCGAAGCTTGACGTAAATGCGCTCGTCGAGGCTAAGTCTGATGAGATCTAATGGCTCCTTCACCGCACTCTCTTCTTCAGTCGCCATTACTACTCTTCAGTCTTCCTTGCCACTATATTGGGTTTTGTTTGTTGGCGTATTAGCCAGACTTCTAACAGTAAGGGGTTTGAGTTCTCAAAAGTAGTTATTATTAATTTATTATTATTAATTTACCGGTGCAAACCCGAATTGATCGAACTGAAACCGCCTCATCCGACGACTCAAGGGCAATGTTCTGAAAATCAATACCGTATTTGGATTTAGTTTTGGCAGAGTATCTGGTGAATAAATTTTTAAAATTATAAAATATTTTTTAATTATATAAATTTTGTAAAATAGTCTTTTTAATACATTGTAGTTCTTATTTTTAATTTGTATTAATTATAATTTTTATTATTAATTAAATAAAAGATTATTTTTAATTATTTGAT
>JAOXYD010000002.1:6974052-6995399 GCA_028565735.1 Pinacopodium congolense
TTTATTTAAGTGTTTTTATTTGTGTTTTGTGTTTTTATTATTATTTAATTATTAATGTTGGGTTAAAATTAAATTTTATTGGTGTATTGATTTATTGTGTAAGTAATTTAAATTTAAAAATTAAAGTTGAAAAGAAAAAAATAAAATGAAATAAAAAGAAAGAAAGAAAGAAAGAAAATTGCAACAAACCTGTCTCGAGACCAGAGCCAGGTGCCTACCCAGCCAGACAGCTCGTCAAGCCAGCCCCTGTAGCCCAAGAGCAGACTCGCCAACGGCCCGCAACACGTGCCTAGCTAGTACAACCTGCGCTTGCGCACGCGCCTGCGAGAAGCGACCTAAGCCCGCCAACCCCTGACCAGCGAGCCAGCAGCCCACCCGCGCCTCTGCAGCTTGAGCCCACGTAAGCCAATAGGCCAGGCTCCATACTCCTCCACCAAGCCCACTCACGCCCAGATCAGCTCCAAACCCAACAGAAGCCTTCCCTAATGCTCCAAGAAGATCTAAGAAGTAGAAAAAAAAAACCTAGACAGCAAGCATTTATTTGGACAAATGAAAACATAGAGGAGATAAGGATTGCAGAATAAAGGCGGAGAATAGAGAAAAAAGACTCAGACAAATAAGAGAAATAGCAGACGTATAGACAAGAGGAGAAAATCGAAGGAAGTGGACAGCAGCAGATTGAGAAGCCAAAGTGTGGAGGCAACGATGGCACCCAAAGGGAATAAGAGGACAAATTTCAAGCTACACATAAATACCCAACACTTCAAGAGTTCTAGGAAGTTTTTTATTTTATTTTATTTTCAGATTTATTTAATTTAATTTTTAATTTTAATTTGCTTTTATTTTATTATGTTTTGCATTTTAAAAAATACAGACTTGAGAGAATTTATTTTTATTAATATGTGTGGCTAAAATATTTTTAGGATTTGTTGTTTGAATTATTTGGGAGCTTTTGGTTATTAATTTGATTTTTTAAAATATTTGAATTGCTTATTGTGCATAAACCCTACAACAAATCGAGAGAGTGAGTTGGGTAATTTATATTTGATGTACAATGAGAGTTGGCATTTAATAGACCTATAGACAACAAGATATTAATTTATTAGGAACAGATTTCAATAAATTGATATACTGCCTATGAGATAGCATCATATCTAGTTAATTGTTTTGGGAAGGCTTTGCATGTTGAGAGATCACAAAGTTAATCCTATATTATTTAATTTGTGACATTTAGTTGCACCTTGAGAGAGGGTAGCTAAAATATTAGGAAATCTTGGTCCAAATATAAATTAGATTAACTAATCAAAAGGAAACAAATAAGGATAATGACAAATCCTATGCTTAAATCTTGATTTTCTCCAAATTTTCCTTTGTTGTGTTTGCAATTGGTTATGTTGCTCACTCCTGCTTCCAAATTTGTCTGCGTCTGATTTATTTGTTTTTTATTTAATTTGTTTAAATTGATTTCTTGAACAAAGTGTAAACTAAATTAATTGGGTGTCTAGATACAATCCTCGTGGGATCGATATCTATTCTTTACTATAAGTACGACCCATATACTTTTAGCTTTGAGCCTAAAATTCATAATTTTTAGTTTTGCGAAACATTAACAATGTAGATAAGAAATATTTGAAAAAAATTCATAAACGAAAAAGAAAAACTAGATTGCAAGGTAGGAGCTCCAAAGAGTTCTAATGATAGGCATAGATTAGGTTTTGTTGATAGAAATGAATTAAAGGAAAGGGAAAGAATCTATAAAATGAAATTAGACCTAATCCTTCATTAGTGAATGTTGCATTCACATCACATTCTCATCCTAGGAAGGACAGTCATACATTCATGTATTCATCTAGGAAAAAAGCTAGAAAGGAAAGTGCATGTAGCTAAAAATCATAATGATGCATTTTGGACTCAAACTAGGCAAAGATGTCAAATACATTCCCATACTCCACACAGGTATTCTCATATTCATCATAAGCATGATCTTAAGTTCAGAGGCATATTTTAATCGTATTCTAGGTCATATTTTTGACATGATAGGAAATTTATGGATAGATGAAGTAGAAATTGCCCGAGGCATGTGAAAACTCTATACATGCATGTTCATAAATTTAAGGGCTTTCCAAATTCACATTCTTGGAGGCATTCACATAAAAAAAATGCATAAAGTTAGGCCATATACTTGGCATTTTCAATGAACTCACACACATACACCTCATATACATTCCCATACGTAAAAAAAGTGTCGCATACTCATTTTAAACTAAGAAACATGTTTTATTCATATTCCAGGCATAATATTCAGCGAGGAAGGGCATTTAAAGATGATAGACCTAAAAATGCATTTAGGTCTCATATTAGGCGTAACGGTGTAATGCATTCCCATATTCATCATATGCAGGATTATCATTCCAGAAAAGTTCGTTTTGATAGGAGAAACGCATTTATACATGAAGGTTATAGGTTTTATGATAATATGCATAATGTTTTATATGTTTGTAATTTTAATAGCAAGATTGGTCATGTAGAAAAGTCATATCTTATTAAATAAAGAATTCTTATTAACTTAAAAATATTGGTAGAGAAAGGAATAAAGGCTGAACCTCAAGGACCTAAGTTAATATGGGTGCATAGATTCCATTAGTTCTTTATTTTGTAGGTCAGAATCATTTGGTATAAAATTGGTGTCAAACTAGGAATTAAGTACAAGTGATATCTCCATCTTTTTAATGAAAAATGGAAAAATTATCAAGAATTCTCACAGAAGAGAAATATCTAGCTTTATTTATAATTTGAATGATTATGATTAATTTTAGAATGTTTGCCTTATTATATATGTTTTAGAGCCCTTGGACTATATATATATTTTTTAACTTGGACTATGGGGAGTCATAGTTGAACAACTCAAGCTAGAGGCATTTTCCTTTGCCTTAGCCAACATAGATAAGGAGTGGTTTTATGGTTTACCTACCAGATTAGTCAACACTTCTAAAAAGATGCAGTAGTCATTCTTAGAGAAGTACTTCTATGCCTCGAGAGCCACTAACATTAAGAAGGAAATCTATGGTATCCAGTAGGACACATGAGAGTCATTACACCAGTATTGGGAGAACTATAAGAAGCTCTATAATAGTTTTTCAAACCTCTAGATAAGGGAATAGTTATTAATTTAACATTTTTACGAGGGTTTGTTACCTTTGGATAAGAACATGATTGATGCTACAAGTCTTTAGTCGACAAGATGATTGAGGATGAAAAGAATTTGAAAGCAATAATGGCAGTTAAATAACAATATTTGAGTAAGTATAATAGTACCTCTTCCTTGAGAAAGAAAGTGAAGGAGGTGTCCACTTCGAAGTTAGAGTAGACAAGCAGTGATGGGTAAGACACTCACCTAGGTATTTAATATTTGTTCTTTGCATGATCATTCCATGTATGCTTTCCTTACCCTATAGGAAGAATAGTAGGTCAATGTAGTTGAAGGATTTCAATGGCACCCTAGAGAGCATCATAGATTTGGCAATTAGTACATGCTAACATTTGTGGACTAATCAAGCCCATCTATAATAGTAAAAAGTGGCATGTAATTTCTTTCATTAATGACTTTAGTATAAGAACTTAGGTTTATTTTGTGATAGAGAAATTGAAAGCTTTAGATGTTTTCAAAAGCTTTGAAATATATGTTAAAAGAGAAACATGCTCATTTATTAAAAGCTTATGTATTGATTAAGGCAAAGAGTTTACATCACCAAATTTCACTAATTTTTATGGTAAAAATGACATACAAAGATAATTGAAAGCTATATATATGCTTGAGCAAAATGGAGTCACAAAATGAAAGAATAGAACTATTATGAATATGGTTTAGAATATGCTTTTGGAAAAGAAAGTTCCCAAAACTTTTTTACTTGAAGCTGTTAATTGGGTAATACATGTCTTGAATTAGATTCTAACATTAATGATGAAAAATCAAACCTCACAAGAAAATTAGAGTGGAGTTTAGCCTTCAATTAGGTATTTTCAAGTTTTTGGATGTATTTCTCATACTCATAAACCTTATAGTAGAGGATGATAAGAATGTGAGTTGCATTTTTCTTAGGATCAATAAACAGTTGAAGGCCTACAAATTTTATAATCCAATTTCACAAACGATTATAATAAGTAAAGATGTTGTAATTGAAGAAGAGAAGTACTGGGATTGGGAAGAGAAGTATAAAGCAGCCATTCTGTACAATTTAGAATGGGATGATCATATAAATGAAGATATTGTATCTAATAAGAAAAAAATGGGAAGCAAACCTAATTTTGATGCTGCAGAAAAGGAGAATTCATCCTTTAGTTCATTGATTGAAAATAACTCGTTTAGCTCAAAGGAAGGGAGTCTAGAGTGCTACTAGTTTGGATGCAAGACTATGAAACTTAAGAAGGTCTTTTAGAAGAAGATAATGAAACTCAATTATCTATGAAACTCAATTATCTATGTTTACAACTACTGATCCTATTCACTTTGATGATGCTATAACAAGTGAGAAGTAGAAAAGAGCCATGAATGAGGAAATGGAAGCAATTTAAAGGAATGACACATAGAAATTAATGGAATTACTAGAGGGAGTAAAGAAAGTTGGAGTGAAGAGAATTTATATAACTAAATTTGATGAAAATGGGAAGGTGAATAGATATAAGGATAGACTAGTTGTGAAGGGGTATACTCAACAACATGGAGAAGACTACATAGAGATATTTGCAACTAGGACAAGTATGAAGACAATACGTTCGGTTATAGTACTTGCAGCTCAAAAGGGATGGACTATATATTAACTAGATATAAAATATGTATTTTTACATGACTTTAAAAATTCCATGAAGTAGGAGTTTGGTATGAGTGATCTTGGAAAGATGAGGTATTTCTTGATCTTGAAGTGTTGTAGAAACCAAATGGGATTTTTATAAGTCAAAATAAATATGCACTAGACTTTTTAAAAGTTTTTTTTTCATAATCCAATTGTTTATGGCATTAAGCTTAAGAAGGATGCAAGTAGAGTTAAAGTGGACAAGACTTATTACAAATAAATTGTGGGTGTCTTACATCAACTCGATCAGGTATGATGTTTGTAGTGAATTTGATTAGTAGATATATGGAGAATCCTAGTGAGTTTGCATTTGAAAGTAGCAAAGCAGTGTTAAGATAATTGAAAGGGACAAGTGGATTTGGAATTTTCTATAGGAAGGGAGGAGATTGTGAACTAGTTGCTTATACCGATACTGATTATGTGGGAGATTTGGAAGATAGAAAAAATACTTTAGGTTATGTATTCATATTAAGTTTAAGGGCAGCAGCTTGCTTATAAAAAAAAAACTAGCAGTGAGTCCATCCATGATTAAAGCAAAGTTTATCGCTGTAGCTTCCTGTACTTGTCAGGCAGTAAACAATCAGGGCAAATAAACTATTATTTAATGTGAAAGCAGTTTTGCAATTGAAGTTTCAAAAAAATCTAATAATGCACGGTTGAAGTAAGCATATACAGATGCGTTTCTACCTTTTTCGAGATCTTATAAAGCCTGGTACAATGGAATTAGTACCCTATAGCGTACAAGAATAATCGACTAATGTCATGATTAAACCCCTCAAGTTGGATGTTTTTGTGAAGCTGTGAAGGTTATTGGGAGTTTGTTTAGGAACTGATATGAACTAAATGCTGCAAGCATTCAGTTAAGTGAGGAATTTTTAGGTTCTATTGGTGTTCTGTTATTATTCAGTTAGTAATTTCCTACCATGACGAGATTACTATTTGTTTTGATTTAATCTAAGATTTGTTAGATATGGCCTGCTAATATATTTTCCTCTCAAATTCTCTGAACACTTCCTTAAGCTATTTCGTTCTTACCCCTAGTTAGATACATAATACTATTTATAAGGACTGTTTACCTTCAAACTTTCTTCAGACGTAAAATAATGATCGAACTACAATACAACAACGTAATTCAAAGTAACCGTTTAACTTCTGAAAAATACAATCAAATTTCGTTTAAACTTGTACTGCTTCAAACAATTTATAAACCTCATGCCAATCTCATTCGCATCATTAATACATAGAATGGTACCAAAACATAAGCATGTAGGCCAGCTAAGCAAAGGAAGTATGTTGTTATTTAAGCAGTACAACACAAAAAGAGGGTCGACAAGTAACAAACCCAAGTTTAAACACTGTTTTGTTTGCAAGACACGTAAGCATAGACATACATTACATGTGGATTCTTCTTCACGATGTCGATCATTGCTGTAAACACCTCACTTTTCATAATATATGCATTTTCTACGTTTATCTACCTAATTGCTTTACATCCTCAACCTGCTCTCCCTGATATATCATTTTCCTTTCCTGTGAGTACCACCTAATTTGTCATTTATGAAGTGCCTAACTATTTGGATTTTCTATATATGCTATTAAAAATAATTAATTCGCTTACTCTATGGCTTTTTTTTTTTTGCTTAAGAATGTTTATGAAATCCATAAATCCGTGATCTATGGTATTAATAGAATTTTTAGACTTGAAAATTTAGGTTTTTGCTTATACTTCTTTACCATTAAACTACAATACATTTAGTAAAAATGTATACATATTTATAGTTCGATATATGTAAGATTACATGTATTAGTTTTCCAATAACATTTTTACTAAATATTCTATATATAAACTGATGAGGAGAGTAGCTGGACTAATTTATTTTATGGCAAGGGATTAAAAAGTATATAACGTTATTAATGAAACTTATTTTCAAAATTATAAAATACGATATCATTAATTATTTGTATTCTGTTTCATCAAATATACTTGTATTAGGAATTATTTTCACTCGTTTTTTCTTTTATTTTTTAGATTTTTAGATTTTAAATTAATTTTTTGAGATTTTTTTGTTGAAAATGTGAATCAGATTATATATATATATATATATATATATGTGAAATGTGAAAGTCGGGTAAAAAATTCGACTCTAAACATTGTTTCATATCTTTCTAGATAATTAATCAATAATTGACTATCATCTACAATAATATGATTCATGAATCTATTTATCGATCCGAAAATCTTTATATGATAATTATATAATGTCTCGCATAAAATAAACTTAAAATCATTTGTAGTGGCAAACACACCATGAGAATCATAGATTCAAAACACTGTAAGCTATAAATTAAAAATTAATTTAGATAAGGCATTTATATAATGATTAATGGCGGTCCCACTTTGCTCCATTATTAAGTGTTGCCAATTCGTTTTGTATCTTCACCCAATAATTGAATCATCGAGTTGATAGCTCCATCATCCAACCCCCTCCTAACCTTAAGGGCCTTCCTAAGATTTTTACATAATACTTTATTTGTGTTCTTAATTAGTCTAAATGATTCAAACCCATTTCTTAATCACACACCACGCTCCTAGAAGTCATCTTCCAACGGTCTTAATGAAAACAAAAACTCAATAAAGAATTGCCAAGTTTTAACAACTTCAATTAGATCCAAGTGATTAATTACAAATTCGAGTCTTAAGAAGACAAAGCGCTTGATCCTTATTTTCGTGTTCAAGTTGATTTTAACTTTAATCTGAAATTTTAATAAAGTTTTTCAATATTATATTTGATCAATTAAACTTTAACTTTTAAGACCAATTTAATCAATATTTTTAAATGATTTTTTTGTATTGATAGTCATGTCGTTGTCGCCTACAATAAAAAGTATGATAAAACATACATAGCCAAATTAGTCGTTGAGTGACTTCATACGTGAGGATTGTTTACATTTGAGCTAATTTATATCAGTTTAAAAAATTCATAAATATAGTTGGAACAATATATATTTTCTTTCTTAATGAATCAATGTATAGGATGTAACCAATGCCAGCCTTAAAGTACCAAAAATAACGTATATCTCTTTTGACTCTAACCCCAAATGTAATATTAAGCTCAACTCGTCTTTAACTACCACAGATATCATAGATGAACTGGAACATAATTTTTTATTTAATATTCTTTTTTTTTTACGAAAATGTGGATTTTAAAAAAAAGGAAAATGTAGTCTTTTCCAGTTGGTCTTTAGTAAGAACAAACCAAGTGTACCAATCAAGGATCACATTCTTATAAATTAAAAGAATTTTGGGTGCATACCACCTCGTACAGGAATTTTATGCCTACAACACACGTTCTTGACAGATAATTAAAATTAACGTATAACAACTCATAAGCTACCACACTTTCACAACTGGTCCCTCTACCGGCCGGATTCAAAAAAATAATGATATTAAGCATAAATTCGGCCACAAGAATGGGTAAGAATTGCAATGTCGTCTTCACTATCAAAATTTCAATACTATTTATTATGGTAGGTCATGGCCTAACCAAATTGCTTACTAGTAATATTCAGTCAATAAATGGCACCGAGTTTGAACGTTAAAACCACATATTAAAAAGAAAAATAAAACCCGTTCTAAGATAAGGTATTTAGAAGGGAAAGGGGTGGAAATTATTTTCTTATTAGATAGGTATGAATGCATTACTTGTCGAGAGCTGTAGTGGTCGACATCAAAAAATAAATAGTGTCCAGTCTTGCCCGCGTGGCTCCACGATACTGGGCCTTATATATTAGGTCGTATTTACAAAGTATACACATAATTTACACGCATAATGCAATAGATTGATTAGTCATTGTTTGATTTTAATTGTTTTCTCTCAATAATGTTGGGGCATTTTGGTCCAAAAAAGAAGATACCCGGATAGGAAAAGATATCAATTACCAACTATAGCTAATCTAAAAAATAATAATTAATACATGAAAATTATAAAAAGGTTAATGAGTGGATTTTTTACATGTTAGGGGTAGTGAAGTAATTTTGAAAATTTTGAGAATTTTATAACCAATTACCGCTGAAATGCAAAACCCAACAAAAAACATAGCTGACCTACACAGCAAATGGCCCCCAACTACTATTATTATCACTATCGTCCGTATCCGTTGCCTTGCCTGAGCCCCTTTGGCAGTATTTATTTCATTGTTTTAATTATAAGTAGTCTTTTATGAACTTTTTGGTGTTGATATGTGTAATTATACAATCATCTTTATCTCTTTCTCTCTTTGGGTCACTTCTCTTGTTAATGACGTGTCACATGAAAGAGGACCCAGTGACCATTCTAGCGTTGTTTTTGACCAGCAAAAATACAAAAGATAACTGAAGATTCCTCCGGGTAATTGCTTAATAAAAAATGAAAAGAAATTGTATTCATTGTCTTTGTTTTTCGTTTTAATCCCTGGACATTGACAGGTAGATCTCACCCAAATAAATTCATGACCAAATTCACCACACACTGACACACACAGAAAAACCATCCATCATATAAACCTCAGGAGAATTCACCCCTTCTCAGCTGCGTGCTTTTTTCTTTTTATTTTCTGATTTTTGATTTTTTTTTTGGTGGGCACAACTTCTTCTTCTTCTTCTTCTTGTAAGAGCCTAGCTAGGTAGAGCTATGTCGATGCTAGGTGATTCATCAACTATGCTTGCGACCTCCGGCGATGTTGCCGACCCAGTTGCGGTTAGAGTCCATGAAGGTGGTGATGTTGGTCCCAATTCTGGTGAAGAAGACAGGAGTGTTAGGGTTGATGAAGGTGACAGGTTGAATTATGGTGCAAACCGGTGGCCGAGACAACAAACTTTGGCTTTGTTGAAGATAAGGTCTGATATGGATGCGGTGTTTCGAGACTCGAGTCACAAAGGTCCATTATGGGAAGAGGTGTCCAGGTGATTCATTTCTTTCTTCTTACATTTGCGGCTACCTTCTTTTTTCTTTTTCTTTAGAACCGTGTAAAGCTTTCATTTTATAGAGAGTTCTTGCATGCAGATCTGTGTAATTCTGATAAAATTTTGATTCTCTTTACTGGATCTTTTATTTCTTGTCTACTGCCCTCGGACGCTGGACACTCACAGTTCTTTTTGATCTATGAGCTTTGAGAAAGAACAACCTTTTCTACTTCCACTTTCAGGAACTTAACATTGGACAAGAGAGATATAGGAAGCAGTTCAATTGTTACACTCTATAAAGAAAATTGTATGAAGTATTGATTATTTTGTTTTTCTCATATTTGGAATTGTTGGTAATTAAAGAAAAGGATGATCTTATAACATTTTTTATACTTCCGATGCGTGATAGCTTGTCAGGCACTTGGTACTCTTTCATCATCTTTAGCTCAGAAGTAGCTTGCTCCTTATAATTTGTTTTCTTCCCTTGATTTCATGTTATTACAGTATTGATTATATTATATGTTTGGACATTTCCTTCGAGACAATTTCACGTGTCAATCATCTTAGATTTTGCTACTTATGATGGCTTTCAAATGGGATGATATCAGAATTGGAGTTTGCGAACTTTTTTATTCCAGGAAATTGGCTGAGCTTGGTTACAGCCGAAGTGCCAAGAAATGCAAAGAGAAGTTTGAGAACGTGTATAAGTACCACAAGCGAACCAAAGAAGGTCGAACAGGTAAATCTGATGGCAAAACGTACCGGTTCTTCGATCAATTGCAAGCCCTTGAAAGCCATAATTCATCGCAGAGAACAGCAACGCCGCCGTCACAACCACCACAACCTCAAGCTTCAATGGCAGGACCAGCCACATTACTATCGTGGGCCAATGCTCCTAACTTCTCCCATGTTACTGTTCCATCCACTACGATCCCTGTCAACATCATTTCTCAAAATACAGTTACATCAACAGCAAACCCTACAATGGCTCTACCATTATCATCTTCACAACCCATCAATTATTCTCAACACACTCTATCATCTTCCTTTCAAAACCTTTCTTCTCATCTTTTCTCGAGCTCTACATCATCTTCCACGGCATCGGACGATGACTTGGAAGGTAATCGAAAGAGGAAGAGGAAATGGAAGGATTTCTTCCAGAGACTAACAAAGGATGTGCTGACAAAACAAGAAGAGTTGCAAAGGAGATTATTGGAAACAATCGACAAACGCGAACACGAGAGAATGGTAAGAGAAGAAGCTTGGAGAATGCAAGAAATGGCAAGGATTAATAGAGAGCATGATATTCTGATCCAAGAGAGGTCTGCGGCAGCGGCAAAAGACGCAGCGGTTCTTGCATTCTTGCAGAAGATCTCAGGGCAGCAAATACCAGAGAATCCTCAGCCTTTGCTCCAGACAGCATCGCCACCGCCGCAGCCTGGGCCTCCGCCTGTTGAAACTCCTTTGGTGCCAATAACGAACTTGAACGCTCCAGAAAGGGATAATGGAGAAAATATTGTTTCGTCAAGCTCTTCTAGATGGCCTAAAGCTGAAGTTGAAGCTCTAATCAGGCTTAGAACAAGTCTTGACACCAAGTATCAACAAAATGGACCAAAAGCGCCACTTTGGGAGGATATTTCGGTGGGAATGCAAAGGCATGGATACAATAGAAGTGCAAAGAGATGCAAAGAGAAATGGGAGAACATAAACAAATACTTCAAGAAAGTGAAGGAAAGCAACAAGAGTAGGCCTGAAGATTCAAAGACGTGCCCTTATTTTCACCAACTCGATGCTTTATACAAAGAGAGGAGTAAGATCGAGGGTTCAATTAATACTGGTGATGCCGTGACCGTGAAGCCCATAAGCACAATGGAGCCATTGATGGTGCGACCAGAGAGGCAGTGGCCTCTGCAACAGGAAAGCCAGTTCGAAACAGCCCCAGAAGACAGGCAAGGAGAGAAAATGGAAGATGACATGGAAGAAGACGAAGAAGAAGATGGAGAGACTGACGAAGAAGATGAGGGAGGTGAATTTGAGATGGTGGCAAACAAACCGGCGTCGTTAGGCAATGGTGAGTGAGACCGACAAAAAGAAAGGAAGCTGGGCAATGTAAAATGGTGTCTTTTAACAACGGCGGTGGATATGAACGCTAAAATGTTTTGGAATCATGAGAAAGAGGGTGGAGTCGTTAGCCTGCCACCTGATAGTTCTTTCAGAATCAGAACTGGATCATCGGAGTACTTCTTCGTTTAATGATTTGCCGCAGGTTTCAAATGCCGTGAATCAGGCTGGATGTGGTGGCACCGCTTTAATTATTTATTCCCATCCAAGACCAATCTATGGTGGGTTAACATTCTTTTTTTTTTTTTGGTTTCTTTTTTCTTTATGCTTCTGTTATTTTATATAATGGTTATATGTATAGGAATGTCAGGAGAAATAGCTAATAAATGAAAAGACGAGTTTTCTTCTTATTTTTTTCCGCCCTTTTTACATTTTCGTATACTGTACCTCCTAGAAATCGTTCCATAAAAGACAAAACAAAATAAGCTTTCAAGTGTTCTGTCTTTCTAGTCATTAGTTGTGAATTAATTGATGAGAAGAAAGAAGCATCAGGTTCGGTCCTGGATTTATTATCTGGCATACTCCATATAATAATATAGTATGCGAATTGATAGAGGACAACGAGGAAAACACTTTACAAGAAGGGACCTTTGATAACATGACAACATCACATGAAGCTCCTTCCTTACAAGGGTCCTACACAAAGGGAATCTTCTAATCTTCAATTAATTCTTTACGGAAATTTTTTTTAATGTGTATCCCATGTGTTGACTTTCCACTAACCCATCGCTGCATTCATTCTTCCTCTGATCTACCCATCTCATGATTGATTAGAAAGTTTGTGACAAAATGAACATAACCCATTTTATATATGCACTTGATATCGGTAGAGTGGTAGAGGTAGTGTGTGACTTGCAGAAATTCCACTTGTTTTACGGCTTAGGGAGTGTTGTGGGGTGAGTTGAAATTCCAGGCAAGTTCAGTGGTGATAGTTTATAAGGCATTTAAGATATTCTGTTATACAGTTGCAGAAATTAAGATTCAGAAAGCTGCCGTAGCTGTCAATGTAGTGGCAGCCTTCGACGCTATGCTATCTTTATCCTCTGTGTAATGTCTTCATGTAGCGTAGTGGATAAGGTTTTAACAGAACCCACTTACCCAAAATTGTTTGCTGTGCTAGTTCAAAAACTATCTAGACCACACGAAATTCTTCACAATTATGTAATAAGTACGGTACCGTATTCAATATGTAGCTCAGTTATAACTATAATTATATTTTGTCACGTAAACGGTATCTAATATTTGCTTAAGATCAAGGACTAATTAAATTCAGGTTCATTATCAGGTAAGAAGGGCAACTAATATTTTATTTATGATTTGGGTTCTTTAAATTAAAGAGGGAAATGAATATTTTTCACCCAATTTTCTAGAGATGTTAGATGATATAATTTTTTAAAAATCTGTTTTGATATAATTTTCAGTCACTTATAACTGAAAAGTTATATTCAAATGTTTGAAATTTGTATTTTGTAATTGAAAAGACCATATAAATGAGAAATGTTTTAGATATTTTACACTCCCTTTTAATTTAAAAGTTCAAGACTATATTCAAGTTAATTAGTGACCTTCTTTTTATATTAATTTATTATTAATGGACTATCAACTTGATTATCCCTAAATTCAAAATAAACAACATATAATAACTATATGATAGTGATATATAAATAGCATAAGCCTAATTCTTAAAAATTTTCTTTGCCATTCGTACTAGCTAATGGTTCAAAGCTTTTTAAAAGTAGGACAAGGTAATTAATTTCTTTGGGTTTGGCATAAGCTATCTCTATCAATGAACACGACAAATCTAGGTTTAAATACTTTGAATGTTAGCAATAATTTAAAGTTAACAAAGTAAATGAAACAATATCCATAATTTTATGCAAAATTGATAAATAATTTAATTACATAACTTTATTGTAGTAGTCATTAATAATATCATATGGAAAATATTTAAAAATGTATTTTACGTATTAATAAAAAATTTAAAATATGTATGACTTTTTAGATATTTTTAATGATAATTACAAACGACTGTTAGAAGAAGGCTTAAAAGCATTTTCCATTAAGAAAATAAGGCTTACAATTCCACAATTTAAGTTGGATATTACATTACTATCTAATGTTCAACAAAGGTTTTCACTAGATATATTGACAACAAATTACATCTCTATGTTAATACACTTGATAAAACATATGCTTTCTTCTTCTTTTTCTTTTTTCTCTTTTCCCCCACTTTTCAGATAGCTGAAGACTAGAAACGCTGAATTGATGAAACATGATCAACTAATTATTTAAATTTTGTTCGCAAAAAAGATGTGTTTGCGTAAATTATTTTAATTGCTTCTGACAATTTTCTACAAAATAAATAGGAACATATGACATGGAGTCCAACAAACCTGCAATCTAGATTGTTCAATCGGCTTCAGCTAATTGATAAAAGAAGTGAAATAACTTCTCGTTTATATCACTTCTTGTTTCTTTTTTAGTTTTTATTTTGTATATGTATATTGGTTTTCTGTGTTTTTTTTAAGGTTTCTGTACTATTTTTTTTAGTTTATATATTGCATTAGTATGTTATATTTTTCAATTTCTGTACTATTTTTATTGACTTTTATGTTTAAAAAAATACAAAACAAAAACTGAAAACGAATGTGATAACAAAACTTAATTGATGATGTGTGGAATATATTAATATGTGTGTACGAAAATTTCAGTAATTTTCCATTTATTTGAGATCAACTCATGCATTTTGATGGTAATCATTAAGTCAATTGTTTTTTCAAAAAAAAATTTATTGGCAATTTTTTTCCCTTTAAATCAATTGTTGAATTTTGCTTCTTTATGCTTTACTAGGTTGACATGCAAAGCAATATTAAATAGAAATATTTTGTTGCTGCATAAATGTGAATACTTTTCATAGGCATGTGATAGTTTAGTCAATTCAATTAGAAAAAGTAATTCTGTTTTGAAGAAATGTGAGCAAATAAATACCAAAGAAATATAATTGATGTTGTTTACAATGTATTTTTATTAATCACATTATTGTTACAAATGATAATGTCTACTCAAGAAAATATTTTGTGAATCATTCATCATAATTGAAAATATTTAGAATACTTTTATATATTTAAATTAAAATTTGATGTGTCAGAAGTAAATGGATATTTTCATCTATAATGTAATTAGGTTTATTTAGTTATTCACATGAAAACCTTTTCACTAGTATTGAAAATCCGAGTCTTGTTTAGTATCCATTATTTTTCCTTATTTTTATTTTGGTTTTCTTGATTATGAAAGGGGGAAAAAAACAACTATAGGATTAGAGAAATGGTTTGTGCATTTCAAAAACACGATTATTTGCAAAGAACCAAAAAAAAATTTGTTTCTCTTCCTCGACTAATTTCTTCATCCTCGATAACTCTTGTGGTAAGATCTATTTTCACTAGTGAGTTTTCTCTTCTTTGCTCTTGTTGTTTAGGATTCCAATTTGGTGTGTCTTCTTCCTTTTTTGTTTTTGCATGACGAGTTTTTGGGTTTCATCTTATGGCTATTACGAAGTAAGGAGGCAAAAAATTTGGATTTCTAATTCTTCCTTGGTTGATTTCTTTATCCTTTGCAGTTCTCTTAGTAAGATCTGCTTAGTCTCTTGGGTTTTCACTTTTTTGCTTGTTGTTTAAGTTTCTCATTTATTGCATCTTCTCTTTCTTCTTTGTTTATTTTTTTCATGACATGTTAATTTTTTTGTTTCATCTTAATTCTGTGAATTTTTTGGTTTGATCTTAATTATGGGTTTCATCATTCATCCTTTAAACTCCACGTTTGATGTTATTGAATTTTTCTTTCCATTTTTTAAGCTAAGCCACCAAGGTTTTGAGCTCAATCTTGCCCTATGTTGCCTTTGATGTGAGATTAAGAAATTTCTAATCTTGTCCACATAACTGATCGCTATCAACGTCTGATTTCTTTAAAGTTTATCCAATTGTCTAGTTCGACAATGGAGGGACTGCTCTTTTTCTAATGTTTACTGACTGTGCTAAGATTGATAAGCTTAAGTGCTTTAAGTTCCATCTCAATGCATTCATGGTAGACTTCCAAATCATTGTTGTTAACAAATATTAGAATGTAAAATCTATGAAATCTAAAAGAAATTTTTTCATTTTTAAAATTTTGGACACATTTATCTAATCTTGAATTTCTTATTCATTTTTGTCTACTTTTTAGAAGTTAATTAGTCTGAGTTCCTTGGAAGCATTCCATATAAAGGATTACATGTTAATTTGAAGAGAGTATTTATTGAATTTGGTTAGATACATGATATATATTTTTCCACTATTTTAAGGATATCTAGTTGGATTAACTAAAAGGTTGTCGCTTATCATACCTGGCTTTATACACATCAGTTATCCAAGTTAAGCTAAGTAATGGGGTTCGAGAATAGGTTGATGAACTAAAGTAGCTTTTGAAACTTTTGGGTTTGTTGTAATGATATTCACCTATATGGCTCATAATCATTTGGTGTTAACTTTAATATGATAAGAAGATTTTATAATTTGTCTAATTGTAAGTGATTTTTGGTTAATAGCTTGCAGAAATAGAACTATGTTAATGTCTAATATGCGATCGAACTATATTTTGTATTGATTGTTTTCTGAATGTGGTTATTTCAATTTAGGATTTATGAATCTTGTTGCAATATTTTCATAAACTTGTAATTAATTTTTATTGATAGATTATCTCTGCAATATGAATGTTTCTAATGATTGCGCGGAGTTATGGGATATGGAATGACGAAATATAATTACGTTCGATTTCATTAATGGTTGAAGAAATGAAGAAAGGTAATTGACCAACTACTACCTTTTCAAAATTTGTTGGAAAAATATTAAGACGGGTCTTCAAACAAAATTTTTTTAAAAAGTATTCTCATTTGCAATTGAAAGAACAAGTATAAATTATTGAAAGCTAGAATGAAAAATTTTAAGAATTTACTCAAAAAAACATAAATTTGTTATAACTCCATCACCGGTGAAGCTAATGTTACATATACATGTTGAAAAAATCTATTCAAGGTAAAATATTTATTTATTAATTGATATATCATAATATAAATTTCTCATATATTTTGTCATAATTATAGGAGAATAAAATGGTTCATAGATTCAAGAAAAGATGATATAAAGAATTTCCAAACTTGTATTTTATTTTAAAAAATACTACTGCATTAGGTTTGTATGTACATCCATTAACTAAATCTCCATCAAAGAGTAATGAGGGGAAGCACAGAATTGATGATGAAGAAGTTTATTCGCTCAATGAGGAAGAAGATGAAGTTGCAGGTTTTGCTTCTGAAAGAAAAAAAAAATCTTCAAAGGAGAAAAAGATAAAGAAGACAAACTCAACTGCTTTAGAAAATGTTTTGTTTGCAATTATTGACAATTTGAAAAAAAAAAAGTTAGAATTACTTGAGAAAAAGTTGGCAATAACATCATCTAATGCAAATAATACTGATAGAGTTTTATTAGCCAATCATAAGATTAGTTCAATAATGGAATGTGTGGATTGCTAACATGGTTTAGGTGTTAAAGGTATGCAATATGAAAAAGCAATAAAGACTTTTTATGATTCTCCAACTTAAAGGCAAATTTCTATGAGAATCTCATATGTAAGAAAGTTGTAGTAAGTTATATCTCTATAGTTTATTTTCATGTTACTTCAAATTGAACTTATTTAGAAACTTTTATATAGTGGATTGTTTCATGGCTTGAACATTTTTAAGTTTTGTATGAATATTTGATATGAATAATTTATTAATTAATGAATGTTTTTGGTATTATGAAGACATGAATTCCTTATTAGGTTTCAATTAATATTCAAATGAGAAAATGATTAAAGCAACCATTATTTCGCATATTGAGGAAGAGAACGCATATTTGCACAAGCAACTATGTCGAACTTCTTTATTATCAGGTCATGACTAGATACTAGAATTTTTGAATAAAAATCTTACTAGAATTTTTGAGTAAAAATCTTACAAGGATTTATGAGACTTTAAGATTGTCTTAAGTAATTTTCTTAAATTTATATGATAAGTTGAAAAGGGTTGGGGGACTAAAACCAATCAAAAAATTGATTATGGAAGAATAAGCTGCAAATTTCTTAAGAACAATTAGGCATAGTAAGATAACTAGAGTTAATGCAAAGCATTTTCAATATTTGATCTAAGACAATTTCAAAGTATTTTTTATAAAGTCTTATATACAGTTACTTATCTTGCAAAAAAAAAAAAAAATCATCACTCCACCATCTTTTACCAGTACACCTCCTAAGATTCAACATATTTTAAAATACTTTTCATATACTAATTTCATCTATTTTGTTACTAGTTTTATTATGTCCTTATATTTAATTACTTATTTTAATAATATCATTTTGTCTTCTAGGATTAAATAAGAGTAATAGATGATATAAATATCGATGCGTATGATCTAACTGATAAACAAATACTATATAAGGGTAAAAGAATGGATCAAATATAAAATATCTTGTGTTGTTACTCATTCAACATGCATTATATATATAATGGTTACGTGGAAAAATACTTCAAATGACTCTCGAAGTATATTAGAAGTAGTCATAAATTTGATGGACCAATTTCCAATACCATCTTAAGATATTACATTATTTTTAAATTAAGCAAGTTATTACAATTAATTTTTATTAGTATTATATTATTTATATGTTTAAGTGTTTTATTGAGTCAAGTTAACACTAATATACTTGGATTCTTTCATCGTATTGAGGTAAGAAATATCATTTGTGAAATTATAGAGGAAGTTGAAGAAAATTAAGTTTACAAAAATTGTTTAACTATAGACATTCTTCACTGAGAAATGTTATTAAAGATGTTTTATTGTTCTAAAAGTAAGATTTCCCATGCTTTTAAATACACTCAGTTATGATATGGAGAAGTAAAAGTACATTATTATTACTTGTTGTACTATTCATAATTTTATTAGGATACATAAACATGTCGATGAATTATTTAATATTTGTGCAAAAAAAAGTGAATATCAAATTGTTGAAAGTGTTAATGAAGATGAGAGTTCTCAACTAAAATATAATATCACTCGAGCATAATTTCAGGCTATGTTTCGAATGTGAGATGGAATTACTACATAAATGTAGAATAATTATATTAATGAAGGTTGTAAATGATTTATTTTTCTTTTTGTAAGTGTTATTATTATTAAAGATTAAATTATTATAACTTGATGGATATCTTTTATTATTTAATTAGAATGATCTAATGTAATTTTTATAGTTTATTTTAGACTCTTATTACGTAAAATGAGAATGAAAATCAATTAACTTAAGAATATAATTTGATATAATAAGAAATAAGTTAAATTAAAATTTAATATTAACATATAATGATATAACAAGAATAAAATAAAAAATAAGATAACACAACTAAATAAGTTTTTATTTTCAATTTTTATAACAATTCTTAACCAAATAGATTTTTATTTTCAGTTTTTATTATATATGTCAACTAAACATGTTTATATTTTTTTAGAACAAAAATAAGAAATAGAACTAAAAAATAAAAAATAAAAAAAATCAAACTGCACCTAACTTTTTCTCTATTACACCCATAGACAAGTTTAGATTAATAAGAATCTTTGTCGACCATAGCTAAAGTCATGTGTACCAAGCAAAGTACAAGTACCTCATTCACAAGGGATTACAGACTTAAGTGAAGATGTCTTCTTGTATATGCTCCTAACTACATTTTACTAAAGAACCCACAATTGCAGTTGCAATATGCAATTTAGAACATTACTTCTTGTGTTAAAGACTCTATGTTTTTAACTATTTCTTAAGACTAACCCGGACTGTTGTACACCGCTAAACTCCAAAATAACAGCTCCGCCTCACCTTGAAGCACCTATATGGACTCACTGTACGGTTGATTCCTAATGCTTCTCTGGAAAATCACGTAGACATTGGCCATTGTCTGACTCAAATTGATTGAGGCTTAAGTCATTTTCAGTAGAATCGGGACAACAACAACCTTCTTCATTCGAACTCCTCTAATTAGTCGATTAATATCAAATCTCTCATATTCTTTGACGCACATCCACAAGCATGTCAAACAAGTCAACTTCTACGGTGTACACGCTTGATGTATCCGCCTAACATAATTTATGTACTATTTGAGCGTCTACTACTTGGAGTTTTCTGTTCATGCCATATACTATCTACTTTCCAAGCTACAATTGGTCAAAGTTATCCCCCATTTCAATGCATATTATCTTACAAAATTATACAATAAAGATTCTCTAACTCTTAAGAACATGTTTTTGTATCATTTTTAATTTTAATTTTTCTAAATATAAGAATTGAAAAAAACAATACATTATTATAGTTTAGAAACTGAAAATAACATGACAGAAATTGAAAAAAATACAAAAATTAATACAAAAATATAAAAATTACAATTAAAAATCACAACCAATAATAATATTAAACACTTTCTAAAATTTAATAACTTTTTTTTTTTTGGCTCTATTAGAGCCGAAGGTCCATATGTGACAACATAGAAGATTGTACACTAAGAACTACATTTATTTAAAAAGGGAAATATTTGTAATTGGTAATTGATGATTACCAATTACTACCATAAAAAGGATTAAAGTGTTCTTATATATGTTTTTTGTTTTTTTTTTCAGGAGGCGGTGATCATGGATTCCCACCCTGCCGAGTACTCGGACCCTATCCAAAAAATCTGTATCCTATCCATCTTTGTCTACAGTGTTGTTATTCCTACAACATTCTTAGGGTAAGATATGTAAAACAATCTCGAGAGAATCCACTCTAAATATTCCGCTCAAAAGCCAAGAATGCTATAGATGTCAAAAAGAGGGGAGAAAAAAGAGACTATTATAGTGATATCAGTTCCATTGGCAATATCGTTGTTGATATCCAATAGAAAATTGTAGGAAATAGAGGACATTTCAATGCATGAGTTTGTCCTGGAAGAAGAGAACAAGGGATAAGCTAGATACAAAGTTAGATAAATTCCCAAAAAAGGAAAGACTTTGCTTCGGCTCTTAGCTTTCCAAGCTAAATGTTAGTCTTCAATCGTATTCTTTGTTCGGCAAGACTACAACATAATAACAAGGTGAATTTATTAGACCCCTTAAAATTAATTAACTATTGAGATTTGAACTTTAGAAGGCCTAAGAGATAGTCATAAATATATCAAAACACATAAATTTCATAGGCTAAAGTTAACCTTGTACTGAGTCTTCATCTAATTGTATACCAAAGGTGTTACTTAGGGCCGTTTGATAAAGCTTTTAGTTATGATTTTTGGTTGTGGATGTTATATTTTTGTATTAAATTTTGTGTATTTTTATAGATTTTTGTGTTGT
>JAOXYD010000002.1:7005338-7029035 GCA_028565735.1 Pinacopodium congolense
ATTTACTTGGAGGGAGGGAGGGAGGGGGGTGGGGTGCTTGTTTTTAAGTAAGCTGCATCGCTGGCTGGCTGGAAAGAACTTCTTTAGCTGGAAATGGTGGGGTAGAGGTGGGGGAGATGGGGAGGGATAAGAGATATAGATGCCTTTGTAGAACTTCTCGAGCTGGATAGATGCCTTCCACTATGTATGCCCACAATTATTTTACAGCGCAACACCACCAACCATAAATGTCTCTGTCTCTATATATCCATCTCTCTCTCTCTCTCTCTCTCTCTCTACATACTCGTCTATATATATAGATATTGTGTGGGATTATCATTTATTATTATTATTATTATTGATACTAATCACAAATTGCTGCAGGCAGGCTAACTCCTGTAATTTGTAATTGTCAGAAAAGGAATCACCTGATGCACAAGTCGTGTTTTTATCAGATATCAGAAATTGATCAGAAGGGTACGTGTATTGTGTATGAGGTCCACATGTATAACACACAAGTTGACCATGTATATATCTGTATAATATGATACATAATTACATCTAAAACTGATCTGGTTGTTGGAGATATTCTGCAAAACCCATTTTGGAAAAGTTACCTATTTGGAGTTGGGATTCAAATATACATCTTAAAGGATTATAACATGCAAGCCATTCTCTTGATGGGAAATGATACCAATCTTTTTTTTTTTTTCAAATTTCATTGAAATTTGTTGGGAAAGCAGAGAAGCAAAAGCAAATGCCTTGCATGCAATGTAACCAACCAACCAACCATTTCATATTGAAGTGGGAACAATTTATTTAACTGAAAAAGGATGGAGATGGCTAATTTTTATATTTTACTTGAGAGCATATGAAAAAAAGGAAGAAGTTACATATAGACAAAAGGGTTTACTTCACATGGGTGGGCATGTGATGTGAATGTACACACAACAAATTTCTGTCTACCATGTGGATTAACCTCTACATTTATCTGTCACCAGCTAAGCATCCTGTCAAGTGGAATTTTTTTTTCTTTTTCCTCAAAAAAAATAATTCATCACCAACATGTAAAGGGAATAGCATATACATATATATCACACATCATCACGGAACACAACAAGAAGAATTTAAGGCTAAAAGCAATACCTTTTTCTCCCTTTTCCTTTTCTACTATACATGTAATCCACTAATTCAAAACCCCGTGTATTTAATTTAATTGCTATAAAACCATGGTTCCTGACTAGCTTCTTTCAATTCATCATTATTATATATATATATATAATTGTTACTTTTTATTTGGCTGCTGTCTGCACGACTTTATGTTAACCCGTACTTGAATAAATGTATATCAAAAGATGGGAAACATTATTACCGAAGGCATCACAATCATTGTATTGAATGGGTGATGGACATTAAATTCCCTAATATCATCAGATTCCCGGACCCTTTGTCCATAGTTGCACGTTATAGTGTCTTACGACTTTCGACCTTTTTCTTTTATTGTCAGTTCATTTTTCATTTTTCCTTTTTTTTTTTTGAGAGGTGGGAGATGTGTTAATCCTAGATTAGTAGTAATTATAAACTAGGCGGCTTTTGGCAGGAGTAAATGTTCAGCTCTTAAAAAGATATGATTGTAGGAGTGAATTGGAAGCAATTAAAAGCATGTGAGTAACTAAAAGATTTACATTAGTTTAATTATTGATGATTGATGATATGCTGTACCGCTTATGCCATCCAAATCGTGTTATTGGAACATGAAAGCATGTGCATATGGTAAAAACCTAATAATCGATCCCGAGGCTTTTACTTAATTAACTCATATTTATTTAATAAGAATCATCATTAGGGCTGTTTAACTATATACATACCTATCAAAGCGAAGTACTTATTTCTCTGTGAAACTAAAGAGAGTAACCCCCACGTTAACTTGGCAATTCCTTGACTAAAACGAAAGCTACCCCAGAAATTTTTAGGCTTCTTTGATTTATCAAACCAAAGGAAATTGGAGGACAATCGTTCCAATTTTAGGTCTGGTGATAACTAGGATTTATTTATTTATTTTTTTTTGTGAAATTTCGACATGGAACATTAAAAAATTAAAAAAGAAATGCAAAATTTAGGAAAGGTGAGGGAACGAGGATGAGACCCCATAAGGGCCGAAAAGAGGCACTGAAAAAGAAGCCCATATCGAAGCCTTAGGTTATCAGAAGAAACTACAGCTTTCAAATGGTTGAAGCTAATTAAGTACACTACAAAAGCCTACTTAGTACTTACTAATCGCACTAATTAACATGCACACAACTACAAACAAGCTTACGTCTCTTCCTTTATTACTATTTTTTTTTTCACTCACGTCCACTTCCCTTGACGTTAGACCCAAACTGGATAACAGGATAAGCCTCTTTATCTTTCTCGTGCTAAAAGACTTGTGTGTTTGGTAACACTCTATAGGTTAACTTTCAAACGGCCCACGAACCGCCCCTAAATAATGAGGAACTTTAATAATTATTAATTGCCCAAAATAATTAAAATAATCATGTTTATATTATATATCATTTATTACATATAAAAAGATCACTGATTACCGGTTAAATTTTTTAATAATAAATAGAATAGTAATATTATTATAAGTGTTTATCATTAAAAAAATATTTAAATTATTTTATATGTTAATAAATAATTGTACATTTAAATATATATATATATATATGATAACAAATTATAATTGATACTGTCAAAGCTGTTATCCTACTCCTTCAAAAAGTGAGCACTAAATGCATCCATTACACCAGAAATGACCCATAAAGGAAGTGGCACCACATGCGTTAAAATCAGTAACTAAACCCCACTCTTATCTATGTGTAAAAGTTGCCAAAATTTTTGTTTTTTGGTTTCAAAATTATGCTAATAATGCCCATGATAAGGAATCACAAAAGCATTTCCCAAGAGAATGTCCTTTGCCGTGTAGGATTTTTATTTCTACGCCGCTGTACTCCTTTTTGCTTTTTTTCTTATACTGGTAAACACACCAATATCCATATTCGTCGTCTATCATGTAGTCCAATCTAGTTTTCCTTCTCAACGCAACGCTTATGGGGTTTTTTTTTTCTTTCCCATTTTTACGTGTAATAAAATCCCTTCAAGAATTTTCCTTTTAGACTTTGATTTCGACCTCTGTCAGTGTGTCTGTTACGCTGAAACACGCACCATGTTTGTCTGAGTGTCCAAAACTGGTAATTCCTTTTAACTTCAGTTTTAATAATCATCCATTGATGAAGAAGGAAAGTCTTGGCCTTTGCTGCTTTAATTCTCGTAAGCTAGTTTGAGCCATTTAATGCGAATCCTTTTCGTTCATTCCGTCAGTAAAAAGCTTAAAATGCAAGTACGTGAAGGTAGGGGAACCTTTGGAATCCATGACGACTCGCCGTTTAGTTCAATTTTTAAAAATTTTTTAAATATAAAAATTATTTTTATTGATTTTATATTTTAAAAAATAAAAATCCAAACGGAACCTTTAGGTTAGCTCGCCGTAACTATCAGGCATTATGATCGACCATTCCGACTTAAATTTCCTGGATTTAAACTTCATGCATTTACTTCAGGACCACACAAGTTGCTGTAACTCCAGAAGATGATGAAAAAGTCCACCTTGTAGCCTTTTGCGGCACAAGGAAGTCCAACTTGGCCAAGCGGTCATTGGTTGGCTGAGGTTACGGGTGAACAAGCGGAAAGGGGCCGATCAAAGTTGCACCATTCACTTTTTTGACTCGATCTACCGTATACATCAATGCACGATTTATATCCACATAAGCCTTGTATTTTTAATATGAAGCCATGATGGTAAGGACATGTTTATAATATGAATGGTCAATATTTTTACTACTACAATTAGGCATAATCATCGAAAACTTCACTAGATCATGACTGGGAATATCTCAGTAATTTAGGTGCGAATAACCCAAAGGCATGAATTGGTTAAGCCATGAAAGGGCCATATAACCACCAGATGCAGTTTATAGCAAGGCAGTCTGCTTAAGGGTTGGAGTAAATAGCGTGGCCTGAGGTGACTATTGAAACCAACTCCAATAAATATATATGTGGTTGTCAAACATCACTTGTGTTGGCTAATAAGCTTCGATAATTACACAAAATTTGCATATATAGAAAGAAATTGGTTTTCCATGGAGCTATCAATGACGAACTGAATCATAAAGTTTGTTATGCATAATGCTTTTCAACATTCCATTGACTTGCATATGTAAGTTGCACGGGTATGAAAGCAAAAAAATATTTGCCAATTGGCATATGGGACCTCATTTACATTGAGCACTGCATCAAATTGGGGATTTCGAGCATTTTTATAAATTTAGAGGCTATTTGAAAATAATTTAGTTTTATGATTTAGTTTTTGAATTTTCTAAACATAAAAATCAATAAAGAACATAACAGAAATCTAAAAAAACACACTCTAATACAGCACAAAAATCAAGACAGACAATACAAAAATCTATAAAAATACACAAAATCCAATACAAAAATATAACATCCACAATCAAAAACCACAACTAAAAATTCAATCAAACAGCTAATCATTAGTTATATTTAATAAAATATAAGTGCGACACCCATTTGATCCCTTGATGCAAATTTGCAGCAGTCGGAGATGAGGGTTTCACTTCATCATTATACAGTAATTTGTTTGATTTTTTTTAATATATTCAAGTTTTCTTTTCTATTTGTAAGAATAAACATTGTTGTTATCTTTAGAACATTTCATTTCATGTCAAAATTGAATAATCTTAATCTATTTTGTTAATTATTCCCAAACATTGGAATCTCTACTACTCCTATTATTTGTTATTTCAAGTTATTACAACTAAACTTTCAGTCCCTTCCCTTCATTTTATTCTAAATTTTTATTCTCATTGTTTATTCTCTTGTTATCGAACATAATCGTAACAAGTGCTTATTAACTGCTAACTTTAAAGTATTGATGAGAATCTCTACAAATCCCTTAGCTTATAGAGTGGTTGTTTAACGCCTGATACTTCGTGACTTTGTTGGACATTTGCAATCATGTCATATAATGATCCATAGGAAGTGGTTCTTCTCTTTGTTACTTATTCAAATTATTCTTTCCATTGTATACCTAATGTTTTGAAAAAGATTGATGACGGAAAATGAATAATAAAATCCAGTTTGTCTGTTCGACAGTTTACAAAGTTTCGTGTCCTTCGGTGGATTATTTTTCGTCAATAAATTTGTCCTTGGTACAATTTGTTGTTCATTAACGAAGGCGAAACCAATTTAATATTACAGGAAATTAAAATAGCAAACATTTGGCATCATAAAAATATATAATGTTTTTCTTCAAATGCCATTCACTGTGAATTGTATGTTGACTAACTATATTTTAACTATATATACGTAATTAAAACTTAATTACAATGTAAAGAACAACTCTAACAACTTCCAATTAATAAGGGTTATCAATTGTGGACTAGACAAGAGCTTTAACACGGTCTAAGCAGACAAGAGGTAACTTCTCCGTTTATCAAATTATATGCCATATATTAAAAAAAAAAACATATTTTTGGGGTTCCAACGTTTTCGGGTCATGATCCATGATAAAATTATTTGCTCTTTTGTTGAATTAGGAATCCAAAGTACTAGGATGTCAACTTCATATGAGCGTTCGGCAAGAAATGAATAGTTTTAGTAAATGAAGCATTTCTTGTTGTCTATAAGTTCGCCCTACGAATGTCGACTAACGCATTATCAGAGTCAACATTAAGAGTGCTTAACAGAATGCCAAAAGATGGCACGTTGGCAACTCTAGCTTTAAATTCATGTAATTTTCACCTTCTTGTATCCTATTCACGTTTCTTCAAAAGTCAGTGTGCTCGGATTGATTTTTGGGTTCGAAGGAATTAAATGGTTAGGAGATGTTTAATTAAATTGTAAATTACGATTTTTTGTTATAATTTTTGTATTTTTATAATAATTTTTGTGTTTTTTTATTTTTATATTATATTAAATTTTTAAATTTTTATATTTTTAAAAATAAGAAATCAAAACTCAACTAAAGAAAATCTTAGGGCCGTTTGGAAACGATTTGATTTTTGGATTTGATTTTCAGATTTTTTAAACACAAAAATCAATAAAGAACATCACAGAAATCGAAAAAAAAAACACTCTAATACAACATAAAAATCAAGACAGACAACACAAAAATTTATTAAAATACACAAAATTCAATAAAAAATATAACATCCACAACTAAAAATCACAACTAAAAGCTCAATCAAACACCCTTACTGTTATCAAGTTTTTCACAGCCAGGAACACTCAAATAAGTGGAAATCCGGGTGTGTTAAGAAAAAAAAAAGGATAAATTTTAAAATAGTCGTAAGAAATTGATTGAATATTGGCTCTCACAATTTGTATCTAAGTTGGACTTTTCTGCATAAACTTCATCTTGCTTGGGTTGTGTCTGCATATAATCACAGAGGCCCGTTATCATACGATGAGCCTGTAGTTTTAGGTCCGTGTGCCTAACGATTTGCCATCGGAGAGAAATTCGACCTTCCTGTACATATCGTATTTGTCGACTTGGCCCTTCAGAGTTTATCTTGGCCTATCGAATGTCCTGCGCATCTAATCTTGAGAGCACTTGAATATGTTGAGAATATATTTGGTCCACATCACCTGCAAATTGTTTAATTGATTACGTCATGAAATGGTGATTGATGCCTTGTTGTTCTGAAGAATCGTAGCAGATCAGATAAATTCGAACAGGTTGGCATCGAATTACAATAATTCAATTAGATTAAATAAGACTTTAACTCATCATTTTGATGGTAATAAGATATTGTATTAATATTTTTATTAAAATTTGTTTTTATCGAAGATTCAACTAAAAGATTAAAGATTAAAATTAATAAAAAAGCAAAGTGATTAAATAATTAAAATGAATAAAGTGAAGTACCATATGAAATTGCAGTAATCATTGTAATATTTCTTTTCAGTGTTACCTTAATTATTTCAATGAATTAGAAATTCCATCATTATGTAATTATTTATATGTATGGCATAGCAGTCGAGAGGAAATGTTTGAATTTTAAAGAAAACTCATTTATCATTTTTTTGAAAATTAAAACGTCTTGATCTTTAAATAAACTTTGGAAAACTTTTGCAAATGGTTTTGAAAAATAAATTGTTTCATACTTTGAAAAACTTGAGATATTGAAAAATAATGACTAGAAATGCTTTCAAACATGGGAGGTCTGCCTCCAATTGTAGCTCCATTGAACGGAGTGAAGAGGTCCGGTGCTCTATAAGGTGGTAGGTGTGGTTGGTACTCCATCCAGTGTAATCAAGCTGCTGGCTTTCAGGTCTCCTATAAAGTAGAGAGATCGTTAAGGGCCCCCTAGATGTATAGCTACTGATGATAGATTGGAGTTACCGATGAGTAAGGCGATTGTTGGATCTAATCTTTTGGTTTAATTAATTTGACTGATTTTTAGTTCTGCTAAGGTGAGTTGCGGACTTGTTTGTTTGATCTTTTCCTTTCTTGGGTGTACATGGGTAGTGGGTAGCGTTTGCTCGTGTGTAGTGTTGGGAGTCTAAATCCCGTGTAGTTGCTTTTCTCCGTTTTGATTAATTAAATTATTTATTTTTTTAATAAAATGTTGATTTTTATAAGAGTTCTGCTAGTTTAAGGATTCGATTGATGACACTTAAAAAAATTTACGTAATAGGTGTAATATGCTACACTAAGGAATAGGCGAAGAACGATTATTTGACTAGTTTCTTTGTCCATCAACCATTTGAGTTCTATACCATTCTAACAATCATTTGCGTTTTATACCATTATAGCCAAAGGTACACGAAGAATAGGCTAGTAGATGTAATGAATAGTTTCTTTGGCTAACAATTATTGAAGTTGATTTGGATATAAATAGTTAACCATTGAATTATGGGACGAATATTTGACACTAGATTGATTCTTGGGAAAATTTTTAAATTTTCATCACATTTATGTAAATGTGAGCATGATATAACCCTTAATGCATTGTGTGATAAAACAAAAGAGTTGTTGAGTTGTATTTAAGTAATTGAGATATCAGTTGCGAGAGTAATTGAATTGTTTAGTGACGTAGTGTGGAAATGTGCTACTCTAATTTAAGAGTTAAAAAAAGAAGAAGCAAACTTAACCTAAGATTTGCAAAGATTTCAAAAGGTAGACAAAAACGTTAAGAGAAAAGTATAATTTGATTCAAAATAAGCAAAAACTGAGTTTTCAAAAATATAAAAGATAAGTATTTATATGTGAGATGACACTTTAAAACTTAATAACGGGGATAGAAATGTCTTTTATAATTCAAACAAAAGTAAAACACTTAAAATATAAGTTTCCTAAATTGAAAAACTATCTTTTGATCATTAATGACAGTCTTAGGTGACTTTAACGACACCGTTTATACCTCTCATTGAAGTCCATGGGTTGGACTACGGGCATGGCTCATATTGTGGCTTTTGACATGAGAATTGCTTCATTTTAATGGAGGTTGATGCAGTCTTCAATGATGTCATTGATCTCTTGAGCTCTTCCTTTAAGCTCCGTGACAGGCTCCTTTAGTTATAAAGAACTCGACCTTGAATTATGCTCTAAATAGTCTAACTTGCACTCTGGTAGGTAGAGTCACAACATGAAAAGTTAGGCTAATATTACTCATCCACGAAGGTAACTGAACAACATAAGCATTATTATTAATTTTCTTTGCAATCTTGAATGGACCATACTTCCTTGCCTCAGCTTGTGATGATGTCCCACAATCTTATTCTTGTCTAGGAATGTCATTAATTCATCTCCCTCCTCAAACACTTGATTTCTTTAGTATGGATTTGTATTAGCTTTATATTTTGCATTAGCTCTTTCAGCTCAACCTGTACTTCTCAAGTTTTGTTGGTGAACTTTGCTATACTCGCATTGATATTACTACCTATTGGTAATTAAATAAGGTCTAATATGTGATTTGGTATCTTGGTGTATACCAAGGAGAAAAAAGATCAATTGATTGAACTATAAATTGCATTGTTATAGGCAAACTCAACTTGTGTGATAAGGAAATGCCAACTCTTCAGTTTGTCACTATAAATACACCGCATTAAGTTACCTAACTTCCTATTCACCACCTCAATATGTCCATTAGTCTATGGGTGACTTGTACTACTATACTTTAAGGATGAATCAAACATCTCCCATAAAGTCCCCTAGAAGTCGCTTAGAAACTTAGTGTCTCTATCAAATATAATTAACTTTGGAATCTTGTGGAGTTTCATCACCTCTCGAAAGAATAGTTTGGCAATGGCTATCGCATCTGCTATTTTTTTACATGGTAAAAAGTGTGCCATCTAGAGAATCTATTAACCAACAAAAAAAACTAAATCCATACCTCTTTGCACTCTTGGTAGGTTCAGTACAAAGTCCATGAAAATGTCTTCCCAAATATTATCAGGCACATGCAATGGTATATATAACCTGCGATTGACACATGTCCTTTGTATGTTTAGCAAGCTTGGTACTTAAAAACAATAGAAACAATTTCTTTCCTTAGTTTAAGCCAGAAATATCTCTTACATACATCTCCAAGTGTCTTGTCTCTACTCAAATGCCTAACTAGTCCTCCTTTGTGCAAATCTCTAATCACTTTCTCCCACAATGATGTCCTTGGGAGGCATAGGTGATTGTTTTTCATTAGGAACCTGTCTTGAATGTAGTAATCTTCATATGAATTTTCCCCTTGATAGGCTTTCCATGCTCCTTTAAAGTCATCATCATCAAATATAAATCTTTTAAGTGTTCGAAACCTTTAACCTCAATTGTTAACATCTTAATCATTGCAACTCATCAACTCAACTGTCACCAGATTACTCCTTTGAGCTTTGTGAACAAGTTTATAGGGAACTTGTTAACATAAGTTGACCATCTAGCATGCATCATAGTCTTTAACTGCTTTTTGCTTCCTAGCTACTTCAGTGCTTAGTGATCAGTATAGAGAACAAACTTCTTTCTAATTAAGTAGTGCTCCCATGTCTTCAAATCCCTCACAATGGCATAGAACTTCTTATTATAAGTAGTTCATATTTTTCCTTGCCTCACTTAGTTTCTCATTGAAAAATGTCACTGGGTTTTCTCTTGGGACAATACTGCTCTGATGCCTATCCAACTCCACTTAAAACAACTTCTCAAAGTCTAGTAAGGTTAGAATAGATGCTATACATAGTTTCTCTTTGCTAAAGTTAAAGCTTTGTTCTTGATTTTACTCTTAATAAAGCTTTGTTCTTGCTTTTACTCTTACTTGAACTTCTCTTTCTTTAGGTAATCCATAATAGGGGCTACAATGTTGATGATATTCTTAATAAACCTCTCATAGAATGTCACCAAACCATGGAAACTCCTTACATCTCCAATAGTTCTTAATGTGGGCCAATTTATAATAGTGTTAAACTTGTCTTCATCCAGGTAGATGCCATATCTTCCTGCCACATACCTGAGAAATAACAAACTCTCCAATATAAACTAGCCCTTCTTCAAGTTAGTTTAAAGTTGTTTTTTCCTTAAGGCTTTAAATACACACCTTAATTATCTTGTATGCTCTTAATAGATTGGTTGTAAATAAGAATATTATCAAAATAAATAACTACAAACTTACTTATGAAAGGTTGCAACACCTAGTTCGTGGGACACATAAAGGTGCTGGGTGCATTGGATAATCTAAAAGGAATGAATAGTCACTCATATAAGCCATATATTATCTTAAATTGTCTTCCACTTGTCTCAAGATCTTATTCTTATCAAATGGTACTCACTCCGAAGATTAGTCTTAGAGAAAACAATAGCTCTACTTAGCTGATCCAACATGTCATCAAGTCTCATAATAGGAAACTTGTAATAAATAGTGATCTTATTGATTACTCTACTGTCTACATAAATCCTTTAGTTACTATCCATCTTTAGTGTAAGTAAGGTTGGCATTGCACATAGACTCATTCTCTCTCAGATATGGCATTTACTTAACAACTCTTCTACCTTCTCTGGTAGAATTTCATTCTCTTTTGGACTTATCCTATAATGGGGTAGATTAGACAGGTTGGCTCCTATAACTAAATCAATATGATGTTTAATGTTGTGCATATGGTGTTGGCTTGGAATTTATCAAATTTAAGCATATAATTTCTTAAAGTAAGTCAAAACTAAGTTATCGGCAAGTGCAATAGTAAATAAGTAATATAGTGTAATTAATTAGTATGAATTATCATATCCATAGGGATATAGCTTATAAGTGCTAGGCCACTTCGATTACAATTATCTCAAGAGTTCAAATTGATTGAATTATCAAACTAAAATATCCATATTAACTTAAAAGTTATGTATTAAGACTATAAATGTGATTAAGGATTTCCTAAATGAATTGAATTAGCTAAGGTTTAAGTTTTCAATGATACAATTGAGTTAAAAGGTTGTAAGGCTTGATCTAAGGTATCTTCACAAATTTAAGACAATTCTATGGTTAAGACAATATTTTTTCTTTATTAATCCTAATTTTAAGTCTGGTCATTCATCAAATTTAAGCAATAGACTTAAAGTTTAGGAAGTTTAAACCAAATCCCTTATTTCTAGATCAATATTCTCATGATTAACCAAAGTTTGGTTATGCAATGATTTAAATGATGTTGTTTAATTAATTATCTAACAATCAAGGTAGATTTCTCAAATCCAAGATAGTTTAATGACTTTATTCTAAGTAATCAATTTAGAATAAGCTCTAAGCACTTCAATCAAATAAAGATCAACTCATAACCGTGCATAAGAACTTGTTTAAACCATTTACTAGCCTTACCTTAGCTAAAAATTAGATTAACTACTTATTTGGATCAAAGAACATGTCTTATGAAACTTAACCATCATATCTTTGATTAATTCAATAAAACAGTGGATTACAATATATAAAAGAGTAAAAAAGCACAAAAATTGGCTATAAACACGTTTACAGATTTAAATCGCATGGTCAAGCTCTTAAAATCCTCAAAACAAGCTTTAATCTCTAATATAAGACCTATAAAAAAAAAATAAAGAACACAACTAAAGAACCCTAACAATTAAGAAAATCTTAAAATATAATTGAAAGTGGTGTGATTCTCTCTCTTATTTTGTTTCTGGCTCCTAAAATTGCATTTTTATGTCTCTTATTGGTTACAAGTTGATGCAAGTTGCAGTTGAATTGATTAGAGATCTAATTGGAAATCTATGATAAAGAATTTAAACAGTGCTTGAGTTGGCATTAAATGACACCATTATACTATAAGTTTTTAACTTTGTAAAAGGACTTCAATGTGGGTTCAAAAGACTTAAATGGTGGTTTAATACCACTTATGTTTAATCTTAAAATGCTTTATGCTTGATCTTTTTCACAAAATTTTTCTCATTTGAGTATTAATCTACAAATTAAACAATTGTAAATATAAATTAAATATTTAAATAGCAAAATAGGGGTAAATTTATATAAGATAATAATGAAAAACATTATAGAATAGACCTTTATAAGCATAGACGACAATCTTTCTAGTAACTCCTCAGGGACTAAGTTTGCAAACTCCTCTAAAATAAATTACACCTTTTGTGGTACTATAGGTTCGAGTTTTTCTTCTATTGCATTCTCCCCCTTAACTAACAATAGGTGTAACTCTCTCGCTTCCTTTATCTCACCAATAAATCTGCCTTAGTTGTTCTCCACTTCCAATAAAGGCTTTTGGACCCTTCCTAGGGACTTCATGTCGCTGACAGGCACTAGAGTGTATTTCACACCGTCTTTTGCAAAGTGATAGTGTTTTTCTTACCTGAGTGTGTCATATCTACATCTAATTACTAGGGCCTTCCCAATAAAATCTGATATGCGTCAATCTCTTATATATTATAGTAATTCTTGACCTTATGCTTTCTAATGGAGAAATACACTCTATATCATCCCTTAACTAAAATCTCCCTAACTTCTTTGATCCAACCTATCTTTTAAGGGTTTGGATGTAGTTAGCTAGCCAATTTTAACTTTTCACTGTTGTTGAGCTTATAATACTCTCCTAACCTCCTCTGTCAATGATTTGCTCACATAAACTCTTTTGCACTAAACACCTCGTGCAAAAAAGCTTATATTTTTACAAGTTAACATGCTCGTTGTGGGATATTATTAGTGTTTTGACAATGCACACATACACCTCCTCATTCTTTCCTCCCTACTGTTTCCAATCATCACCTATTTACCGCTTTTCTCTTTGTGCACTCATTAAAATTATGTCATAACTTGCTACATCTGTAGCACTTTGGTAGGGCTAGTTTGGTATATGGATTGGCGGGCTTGAGACCTATTGGAGAAACTTTATTTAAGCTTTTTCCATTAATGCTTCCCTTATCAACACTATTCCTCGTAAGAGTTCCAGTAACTACCTCCTTTCCTTTGTCATCTAGACTCTTCTGGCTTGCATAGTACTTAAACTCTAGTGGCTTCTCATTCAATATACACTATACTTTTATAGCTAGATTTCTTGAGTCCTGCATCATAAGTATCACATGGATTCCTATCTTCTCCTTTATATTTGATTTCAATCCTCTCAAATAGCATGAGGCTTATTGGAGTTAAGATTCAAAGAGCTAATTATATGTTGCCAACCTCAGAAACTCTACTATATATTCATGGACGCTTGGGGCGCCTTGATGACATTATTGATAGACGTAAAAATATATATAGCTCATAATTTGGTGGTAAGAACCTCCCTATCAATAATTGATTCATTATCCTCTATAAAGAAATTGAATTATAACCTTCTTTCCTCCTTGATTCTTGTAACTGCTCCCACTATATAGAACCTTCCCCTTAAGATAGTAAACTACCAGTTTTACCTTCATATCCTCTGGAATCTCTGTATAGTCAAAGAATCTTTCCACTTCCACTAATCAATATAGGAAAACTTTGATATCTAAATCTCCGTTAAACGAAGGGATATCCACCTTCAACCTAGGACACCTTCCCTAACAACTGGTTCCTCAATTCTCTTGTATTGTCCCCTTACAACAATGTTTGAAACTAGTCCTGAATCAACATCAATTATCATTCCATATTGTGAATTGACTCCCAAATTTAAGATAACCTATGAACGTCATCTTTGATGTTGACCATTGTCAGACGAATAAACTCTGGGTTTTAAAGGTTTTGATATCATTTGACGTAGAGAGAAAATGTGCTACTCCTATCCAAGAGTAAAAAAAAATGAAAAGATTTGTAAAGAATTCAAAAGGTAGACAAAAACTTTAAAAGAAAAGTATAATTTGATTTAAAATAGGCAAAAAAGGTTTTTTAAGAATACAAAAGATAAGTATTTATATGTGTGTTATGACACCTTAAAACCTAATAACAAGGATATAAATGTGTTTTATAATTTAAACAAAAATAAAACACTTAAAATATGAGTTTCCTAAATAGAAAAATCATCTTTTGATCATTAACGATGATCCTAGGTGACTTCAACAATGCTATTTATAACCGTGTTTGAAGTCCATGGGATCGACCACGACGTGGCACGAACCATAAGTCTTGACTAGAAAATTGCTTAACTTTAACAATCTTGAAGACCTTTGTTGATCTCCTAGGCTCTTCCTTCAAGCTCCACGTCATTTAAGATCCCTCTTTATCTGTGGTAAAGAAGATTGTGATAAGATTCCTCCTCACATTAAGAAGGGAAGATGCACAGTAGTTTTTATTTGCTTAAAAGTTGAAATGAATTTAAGTGATTGAGATATCAATTGAGAGCAATATTATTGTTGAACCAAGGGAGGTTCCAATCTTGGTTTTAATGATTGGTTGTCATCAATTGAATTAGGTTGTCAGTTTTGAGTTTGCTAAAAGTTTTTAATACCCAATTCACCCCCTCTTGGGTGCCATAGGACTTACAATTATGAATACTACACTACTACTAGTATCAGATTTGGTTATAGTATGATACGGTGCCGATATAAGCTAATACTAAATATCACATTGAATAATTTTTTAAAATTATAAAATAGTTTATTAATTTTAAAGTTTGCAAGATAGTCCCTTAATTCATTGTTGTTTTACCTTCCTTAATTCATTGTTCTTTACCTTTACTGCTTCTTCTCTCTTTCTTTCTCTATCCATTTTAATAGAGATCCACTCCAATATATCATATACGTTAATTATTTTTTTTAAAATCACCAATTTTTATATAACTTTATCAATTTTTCGATTTTTATATTTTAAAATATAAAAAATGTATATATTTTTAAAATTTTCAAAATTAATTATTTATTGAAATTTTGTTATTAACCTTTACTATGTGATATTTTTTAAAGATACATTATGAATATTCACATTACTTATAAAGTAAGGATATTTTTTACTTAAAAATTTTATCAAAATTTTTTATATTATGGAAACAACTAATCAATAACTATTATGATGATTTATTTTTAAGCTATGTAAAATATCATAATCAAGTAATTAAAAATTAATAAATTAAGAAACGAAATGTATCAAAAAGTTAATTTATTAATAAATTTTACTAAAATTAAACAATTTAAAATTTTACTTGAATCTTATTTATTTTTCTTTTTGATTGGTTTCCTCACTCACCGTTACTTAATAAATGCTCCATAGACCTTACCACAAACCCCACTCTACTCTATCTCCACTCTCATTCCTCCATGTGTCACAATTAAAGTGTAGCAACACCAAAACCCTATTCTACCCATACCACTCTATCCTTCCTTCCCCTTACCATAAGAAACTAAATAAAAAAGTTTGGTTCCCATTAAAAGATGTCTTTTTTGAAGCATTTGTAGAGATTCTTGATTCTTCTCATCTTCTCTCTTATTACTATTGTAACTTTTGTAGCGTGGTCTTCCTAACTAATCTTCTTAATTGAATTCCAATCTAAAACCATCTATAGGTAACTATATCTATCACAAGTAATATGTTGGATGTACAAGAGTCCAAATATCATTCTTTAAAAAATCTACTCATAATTTCTAAGTCTCTTGACCTACAGTTATCTAGAAATACTAAATTGATTAATTAATTAAATTAAATGTGAAAGGATTGACTTTGGAGACTAAATTTTAAGGAAATGGAAAAATAGGCACTATGGAAGCTCCAATATTATTAGTTAGATGTTTTAAATTTGTTTATAAGTTTTTCTTGAAGTCTAAATAATCTAAGGGCTTAAATTTTGCATTCATACATTTTATAACTCTAAAGTTGCATAAATTTTTACTATAGAGGTCAAATTTTGAGTTTAAGAAAATTGAATCAATTTAGCTATTGAAACATTCTTGAAATGTGATTTAAAACTTGTGTGCAATGGTGTTGAAGTCAAATAAACAAGTTTGGAATGTTTTGGATGGGTTTTGAAATGGTTTAAATCCAAAACTTGTCAAAATGTGTTAAATTGATCATAAACCAAGGTATTCGTGTTTTTGATCTTAATCTTCATGTCTGGTACTCAAATTAACTTAGAGAATGATTTGAAACTTATTTGAACTAAATTGGAAGTGAATAATTAAGTTTTGGAAAGTTTTTAAATGATTTATGCAATTTTGTAGAACCTTAAATCAGGTTGTAGAACAATACCTTTAATAGGTAAACCAATTATTATTTTAAAATAGCATTGATCAGCTAGTATCATTAACCAGTTGACTAGTCACTAGCCAACTAGTTCCTTTAACGGGTTAATCAGTTGCTTCAATGGCTAGTTTTCTGTAGCCTTTATCTTTGATTTTCGATTGTTTTTCAACACCATAAAAGCTAATAAAATAACTTCTCAACACTATAAATAAGATTTCTATGGTATTTGTTTTGGATCTTTATGCAATATTGATTTAAGCTTACAAAGTCATCTATACTATCTCTTTTTTGTTTCTTCGAAAAAAAAAGTCATCCATACAAAGTTTTCAAGTATTCTTGTTTTCATCTTCTTTAATCTTCATCTTTCACTCTTCAAATTTGTTTTTTTGTGTTTTCCATCCATCATATTCTATTTCTTTAAGCTTTCAAGAGTTAATTAATCACATTTGTTTGTTTACGAAAGTTTAAGAGTCCTTAGTTTATTGAGCTTAAAATGAAACACCTTCAAAAGTATATTTTGGTTACTTGAAAGGGTTTCTTATATGGTTGAGTCGATTTATCTTATATAGGCTCCTCTTTGCCTTGAAAAGGATTTTTTTAAATGTTCCTTTTCACCTTCTAAAAATAATATTAGGGTTGTTAAGGTTTTCTCTTTATCCAAAGAAGAAGATTGTATTTATTATTATGATTTTGTTGAATTTCAACATCAATTTTTTGAGACTAGATTAGGTAATTATTTTCATTATTAAACCATTAAAAATGATCCTTTCTTCCTTAAGCTCCTTAATTATTGTTTATTTTATGGTTGATTGATATTTACATTGTGATTATTTTGGTGTAGACATTAGCATATCATTTTAGGTTAAATCTTGGTGTAAGGATTATATTGTGTTGGAAATAACTTAGGTGGCTTAGGTTAATTAGTTTAGAAATTTTTAGAACACTCAATTCACCCTCCCCCCTAAATTTGAGTGCCTTTAGGCTTACAATTAGTGTTAGAGTTGGGAGTTGTGCTTAATTAGTTTCTAAACAAATTGTGAGAAAAAGATTAAGAATGGAATACTTGTTAGTTGATGTAGTAATAAGGGGCAAAACATTAATAAAGCACCATTATTTGATGGAAATGATTATGTATATTGAAAGATTAGGTAGAAATTATTCTTTATAGATGAAAATATTGAGCTATGGGATATTTTTAATTGTCAAACTAGGGGTTGGATTCACCTTTGTTTTGATGATGATAAATTATTTTTACTAATGTGTTTGTGGAGTTTGTTGTATTTGTTAAGATAGGTTTGATGAAATCAAGTCATTAAGTATTTGGTGAAGACTTAAAGTGCAAGTATATTTAAACCTTGATGATAAGAGACATATATAGAGTTCATAAAGTATGTTGGAGACGTATAAAGATTCAAGTTAATGAGAAAGAAAAACATTGAATTTGATCTTGAAGATTAAAGATAGAAGATCAAGTTCAAGAGTAGAAATTTGATAGGTTTATGAATAATTCTTTATAAGTCTTCACTTTGATCTTACCATAGTGTTGAAAGGGCTCATTCATGCATATACATTCATGTTTATTATGTTGCATATAAGATACATAATCAAGAGATGTTAGTTATGTTTTATGTGTGTGAAAATTTTCTTGATGTTTAAATGAATGCATGATATGTGATAAGATAATCGAAATTCATTAGATTAACATAATAAGGCAATTTGGTAAGATGAATAAATTTAAATGTGTGAAATTATGTAAAAGTGTTAAGATATGGTTGAAATTGTTTAGTATACGTTTAAATATATTGGTTTGGGTTACGATATGATTTAAGCTAAAATTGGTTTATTTTGGGCTGAGATGGGCTGGAGTGTGTCCATCTTAAGGGGATCGGTCGACTAAATATAATGTATCGGTCGATTGAACATAGATCAGTCGACCAACCAATGAGTTCGGTCGACTGATGGTAGTGAATTTGCAGCTAAACACTGGGCAATGGCTAGTTTTGCAACATTGATGTTAATAAATGTTAAGGAACGATGGACAACAGTAATATAAAAAATATTGAGATTTTTTGTATAAATATATGTTATTTATGTGAATTTTTATCTAAGAAATATAGAAAGTGTCCATACATTGAGGTTAAGTATTCTTGAGTGTGCTTATGAACTTTTGGTGAAGTTGTGTTTGTTTTAGTATTAAATTTATGTTGCATTTCATTCACAAGTGTTGTGTGAGTCCTTACACACCTTAGTGAGTCAAGAGTGACAAATTTTGTAAGGTTTGTTTGTGAGAAGAGAGAAACTAGTGAGTGAATTATTGTAAGGGTTATTGTTGAGCCTTGAAAAAGAAGAGTGATTGTGAGGTTATTCTTTAACCTTAGAAAAAGGAGTAATAGGTTATTCCTTAACTTTGAAAGGAAGAGTAATAGGTTATTTCTTAACCTTGAAAGGGAGAGTAAAAAGTTATCTTTAAGCCGCGAAAAAGGATTGTATTACGAACATTGTATTTGTTTTAATGTAATAGTACAAAAATCTTAATAGTGGTGTTAAAGACTAGATGTAAACGCAAGTGGACCGCTTCGAACTAGAATAAATCGTCTGTGTCTCTCTTCCTTACTCTCTTACTTTTATGCACATATCTTTATTATCTAATTTATTGTTATTATTTAATTCGATAAATTAGAATTGATGTTTAACTTCTGTGTTTAAATAAAGTAGTAAAAGATTAATTTACATAATTTAGAAGAATTTTTAAAACCTAATTCACCCCCTCTTAGGTGCCATATAGGCCTAATATTAACATAGGGCCATAAGTTCCCACAAAACTTGAAATGAATAGAGTATCTAAGTTGAAAACAGAGAGTGGATATTAGAGGATAAGAGATTAATTTCATTAAATAATATGGCTGTCCATATTTTTTAGACTCTTAGTAAGAATGAATTTAATAAAGTTTTCATGTCTGATATGGCTCATAAAATTTGGAATACACTTGAGATCACATATAAGGGAATAAATAAAGTAAAAGAGATAAGGTTATTATGCTTGCATATCAATGTGAATTGTTTTCCTTAGATCTTAATGAAAGAATTTTTAGTATGTATAATAGATTCATTAATATCACTAATGCATTAAAGGATCTGAGAAAATCTTATTCAAATACTAAAATTATAAGAAAAAAAAATTAAATCCTTGCCTAAATAATGGAATGCAAAGGTTACCACCATTCAAGAGGTGCAAAACTTAAATGTGATCCCATTGAAAGAGCTGATAGGTTCACTCTTTACACATGAGATGGGACCTAAGGAGACCAAGGAGGTGGAAGTGGTGTTAAGCAGAAAGAATTTGGCATTTAAGGCTATAAAGGAGGAGAAAAGTGATGTGGAGACAACTTAGATGATAGTAAAGATGATATATCTCCCCTTACTAGAAAGTTTAAGAAGCCCTTGAAGAAGAAGGCATAATCTAAAAGAAAAGATCAAGGTAAGAATGATTTCAAAAGAAAGTCATCTACTAATATTGTTTGTTTTGAATATAGGACAATAGGCCATTTAAGGATCTAATGCCAACTTTTCAAAGATAATGAGAAGAAAGAAAGGAGTAGCAAGAAAGAAAGAGGGAAAAGAAGGAAAGAAAGGTGAGGAAAGCTTTGAAATCCATGTTATAGAAAATTTCAAGTGAATTAAAAAGTGAGAAATTTGATAAAGAAGTTGTAAATTTTTGTCTCATGGCATTGGAAGATGAGGTACCCTCTACTTCAAACTCTTTAAATGATGATAATGTTACTTTAGATCACTGGATTGTATTGGAGTAGCCCAAGCCTAGTATGGGTTGCCAGTATTGTACTGAGATGATATTCTAAACTTTCCTACCAAATCTTTCTTTATTCTGGCATATAAATTCAAGGATTAAAGAGATTATTGTAGATTATATTCTCTAAGAAATGACCTGAAATTGGATCTTGGCTTATTTGAGATTTTTTTTGTTAATTGTAATCACAGATATTTTCTTGTCTCCACTTGAGAAGTAAAAGATTCAAGAATCCTAGGCTTAAAATACATGTATAGATATAGATAATAGTCTAATGACAAGGGTCGCTAATGGAAGTTTGGGACAGAGCCATATGATGCAAAACTCTCATGTACAGTCCCCTTTGACTAACATTTGGAAAGACAAAAAATGCAAGAGCATGTTTTTGTGATTATGTTTTGTGATCTTAGCCAATCTAGACCTGCATTCTTTCTTGCCTATAAGGCCTTTTAACACTGTCCATTGACCGATCTAGACATTAGATGATTTATATTTCATTTAAAACCTAATAAACCCTTTTTTCTCTTCTTTTCTCCATTTCTTTCTCTTCTCACCTTTGATTCTCTTCCTTTTAAAAACCATATATTTTGCATTTTCCATACAAAACACAAAGATTTGAGTTTAAATTTTCACTTCTTACCCCTCATTTAACTCTAACAACCTAATAAAACTTCCTAAAACCACGAACAACTACAAAACACCTATTTATATTGGTTTGATTTTCATCCCTTTTTCGATGATTTTTCTATTTTAAACTAGGTTTTGATAAGTGATAAGAAGCTTTAGCATCTCTCCTACATCTATATTCATTTCCACCAATTTGAAGAATTTGAATTAAAATTGATAAATTTCTTAACTTTCAAATTTGGGATTTTTAATTTTATTAAATTTTCATATAAGTAGTTATGAATTAATGTTTAATTCATCTACTTTAAGTATTATAAAGGTTGAATTTTGTACGAATACATATAGATTGAATCAAATTCTAATTTAGGTAGATTTAGGGTTTTAAAATTAAGAATTTCCAATTTTTGATGAAATTATGTTATGATTTCCAAAATTGAACGCATATTCGTGAAATTGGAAGTATGATGAGCTATTAGAATCATCATCTGCATTTGATTTGATAAAATTTAAAATTAACCCAATTTAAAAATAGAAAAATTAGGAATTTTTTTAATTTTTGGTGAAATTGTGTTATATATTTATAAAATTAGAAATATGATTGAGCTAATAAAATTATTAACTTGATTTGATAAAATTTAAATTTCTCCAACTTAGGCATATATAAATTGAGCATTTTTCAGTATTTAGTGAAATTTTGTTATATTTTTCAAAATTGAATATATATTTATAAAATTGGAAGTATGATTGAGCTAGTAGAATTAGTAATTATATTTTATTTGATATAATTTAAAATTTTCCCAATGTAGGTATATAGAAATTGGGGATTTATCAATTTTAGTAAAATTGTGTTATATTTTTCAAAATTGAATATATATTCATGAAACTAAAAGTATGATATAGGTAGTAGAATTATCAATTACATGTATGTAATGAATTATAATTGTTGTGCTTAATGCCTTAATCAATTGCATTGCTTTTTATAGATAAATGAAGGAAAGCTCGAATTTAAGTATTACTTGTGAGACTTAAGTCCCCTTTGGAAGATTTGATGATCTAGCATAGGCTTATAATAGACTTATTCTTTACTCGAGGAGCTAGATTATATATCTGTATTGTGGCAAGACTTTGAAAGGTGGAAGAATCACTAGATTGAAAAGGCATTTAGCTAGAATTAAGGATGACGTAAAGCTTTGTAAGAGGTTTTTCATGATGTGAAGTAATGGATGAAGACTTTAATTAAAGAGTATCAATTAAAGAAAGATAAAAGAGCCAGATTGACTTTTAGCATTGGCAGTAGGAGTTCATTTTACAGTAGTGGCCTTGGTGATGACCCAACTGATATTAATAGACATTCTTTCCTTCCTACCTTTTAGGGATTTAGGTAGTAGTGATGGTTGGACTAATAAGAGATAAGAGCCTATTATAATTTTTTTGGTTCATTCCACTAAAGAGACTATGTTTTTTAGATCAATTAATGCATTTAACATGGTAAGGAATGCTAATAATAAATTTCAAAATTTTTATTAATTTGTTAATAAAGTCAGGTCTAAAAATATTATACAACCCAACACAGAAATGATACAACTTATAAATTAGTTGGAAGGAGGTTACAGAGAACGTAATATTCTTTCTTTTGAACTTCATGTGCTGTTCATTTTATTGATTTGATTATAAAAATATTTGAGATGGTAGATATTTTCCTGTGAAAGAGAAGACCGTCCAAAAGGTAAAAAAGTAACTAAGTGTACATATAATCATGCTTAAGTGTTGAATTTGATAAGAAGGGATTTTATTTTATTAACATTAGGAACTTATGTTGTCTTACAATCACAAGATTTGCAGTTAATTTCTTATTACTTTAAAATTTTGTGATGATGAAGAAGGAAATGAAACAGATGTTTACAAGTCATAAGTCACTTACTTCTCAATATGTTAACTCTATTACAGAATTGGAGGTTACTAGGATTATACTTAAGGATGGTGAGTTTTGATCCAATTGTCAATTTACGATATGTGTTTGTTAGATTTTGGTTAGAGTGATTCATTTATCGAATAATGATAATGAGCCTATGGTGGAATATCTGTATGATCTTATGGACAGGTCGAAGGAAGTTATAAAGGACAACTCGAAGAACATATCTTCTTTTTACACTCCTTTCCTTTTTGTCATTAATGACATATGAGAAAGACAACTTTGCTCTCCCATGCTTGTTGATGGGGCATTCCTCAATCCACGTGTTTATTTTAGATACAATTTATCGAAGAAAGCTGAAATTAATAAGGAGATGCTGATTATTATCACAGTTATTATTGGGCATGAAATAATACAAGACCTCCTCAGCTTACAGATGGAGGGATATAAAGCAATGTTGTAAAAACCGGACCAGACATCGAACCGGTAAAGGAAGGGGTTAAAGGTTTAAATGTTCAACTAGTATAAAATCGTTATAAAATCGATATTGAACCGACGTAAAATAATAAGATGTATAAATTATTAATCTATTTTTTTTGATCTTTTACTAAATTATAATATAAATTTATATTATATTAAAAATTTTTATTTTAATGTTTATTATTTAAAATAAAAAT
>JAOXYD010000002.1:7033354-7045176 GCA_028565735.1 Pinacopodium congolense
ACGGGTGCGATCATACCAGCACTAATGCACCGGATCCCATCAGAACTCCGAAGTTAAACGTGCTTGGGCGAGAGTAGGTCACTTTTCATAAAGATCAACCTCATCTTAAAAGCTAGTTTTAGTAAAGGGAAGGAGTTCTTACTTCCTCATAGCATAATCAATGTCCATCTAGCCCAAATGAAGAAACATTCTCTTCTTCCAAACCTTATAGCTGTAACCTATTAACTCGGGAATATCACATTTCATATAAAAAAATTCATAGATTGAATAACTACAAAACAATTATATACATGCGTATGTTACAAAATTGTGACAAACAAACATAATCATGTTATACCAATGTAAAACATGTGAAAATATGAATCAATAACAAGAATTGCCTATGGGCTAAATTCCTAACTTAAATGATTCATATGCATTTATGATGAAACTATCAAATTACCTTCCATTTCCCAATCCCTGTGAACAAATTAAGAAATATAACATGATATTTTATTCCAATTAACCATACAAATGTAATAAAATTCTTGCTGGGTGATCTTGTTACACTAGATATGATCAATTACAAGCCTTCATTGTATAATATTAATTAAAGATGTTGTGGCTAATATTTACTTCATAAAAATGTAAAACACTAGGCAATGTATCTCCATTAATCAACTTATTCAAACTCACATGGCAATCATATGTTATATATACACATAGAAGCACCAATTATAATTCAAAAACAAAGTTAAAACAAGGCACTTGCTAGCATACTTAAAAATATATCATCAATGATAGTTTTTTAAATCTCAAAGAAGATCAAATATCGAGTATATCAAAGTAGAGGCAAAAAAAGAAGAAGAAAGAAATTACTTGCTTTAAGACCACATGTAAGGGAAATTCTCTACTAAATCGAATAAAATCGGATACAAAACTTAATACAAATCTCACATATGTAAGAGGCTTAATATATATGGTAGATTTAGCACGTAAGTAGAAAAATTAAAGGACTAACCTCCAGCTATTGATATAATTAACCAAGCGCAACAAAAGTCTTGAATTTTGTATGTTAGAAAACCAAACTTGATGAATGGATTCTTGTAAACCCTTAGCACTATAAGTTGATGGCTTGTTAACCTTATGAATGCTAGACTTTAGGGGACCCAAAACTCTAAAAATTCCGCTAGACACACTTGTGTTTTTTTATCAAGAACACCTTCATATACATGACAGCTCTGAAGATAAGAGAGTTAATTGGACCAACTGTGTTACATGGCTATTATAGAGTTACCAAGACCATAATTTTCACATTGAAACAACCAGCCATTACCGTTATGGAAATTTCCAAAATCATAATTTTCTCTATGTAAAAAATCATTATTTTACATCCATACATTTCTATATTTAACATCCATGCATTTCTATATAAGATGCATTTCAAAGTCTACTTTAATACCAATATTAGAAATTTTCAATCACATAGATTGTAGGATTGTGGTCTGCGTCATTTAAACACAATATAATCGCTTATGTATTATCTTCAAATTTTTATAGGTTAAAGAATTGTTTATCTAGTTGAGATCGTCTTCCAATCGCTCTCTTGATCCAAAAATAATAAAACGTTATTTTTGTTTGTTTGAATTAGCATATCGGTTATACGTAAATTCAAACATCACAAGTTTCAACTTTATATTGGAAAGACACATCTTTTCAATTTGATCCCATCAAAGGTGAATTTATTTTATTTTTCATCATTTTGATATGAGAAAATCCTAGCAAAAGCAGCATCTTCGAATATGTTTTCCGGAGACATCAGCAGATTTTTCTTTATTTCTAATATAAAAACTAAGGGACGGATTAAATTTTGGAACAATATACTGATTATTAGTAAAACGTGATAAAACTTTCCGCATCGGCTGTGGTTCCCTCCACCATTCCTCACCCGACAATCATTTTCTGTACCATGAAAAATACAGAACTAATTTGTTCGGAAAATGATATTTTAAGTTAAGTTCCATTTGCTAATACTATTCGATGTTCCTCCACTTTAAGCTGTTCTTTTTTTTCTCATTTATTTCTTAATTTGTATTTATGCTCCAGCCAAACTGCAGAATAGTTTCATACAATAATTATTTTTCCATAATAGATGAAAGTTTGAGTCATTGCAAAAGAAATGTGGAAAGGTCAGTGCAGCGCTTTCTCTATAAATTGCTGAGCTTACAAGTGCAAAGTTATACTACTAGGAGATAAGTTTTGAGTACTGCACAGAATGAAGAGCATACTTGGTAATGGGATTGTTATGGAGAAACATAAGCCTTATACTGCAATGCTCTTCGTCCAGTTTATATATGCAGGCATGGCCTTGTTGTCCAAAGTTGCAATTTCTAAAGGAATGAACCCTTATGTCTTCGTGGTTTATCGCCAGGCTTTTGCCTGTGTTGCACTAGCTCCATTGGCCTTCTTCCTTGAAAGGTTAAAAGTTGATTTTCGCGCATACCAGACTTACTTTCTTTTTTCTTCCATTACTTGCTTCAGTTATAGTGCCTAACAGGCTTATTTTGGATTATAACCTTCTGTCTTTTTTCAGTAACAAAGCCTGTCCCTTGTCTTACAACTTAATTTGCAAGATCTTCTTGGTTTCTCTTTGTGGGTAAGCACTATGAACAATCAAAAGGTTACTTCTAATTAGTTCCTTGGATTGTGTATTTAACAGAAATTTACATGTTCTTGTTTTCCAGACTTACTCTCAGTTTAAACCTCTACTGCACCGCAATCAAATATGTGACTGCAACATTTGCTTCTGCAACCACTAATGCCATTCCTGCCATTACCTTTGTTATAGCCACCTTGTTAAGGTAAATGCAACTTAATTATCAGCATTACTACGTTCAAAATCTCACTCCTTGAGCTAAACAAATAGAAAAGTTGTTGAATACATATATATTTCAGGATGGAGAGCATTTCACTAAAGCGAGTGCATGGGATTGCCAAGGTGTTAGGTTCTGTGTTGGGAGTTTCTGGGGCACTGGTGTTTGCTTTCGTTAAGGGGCCTCCTATTAGAATCGACAGCCGGCATCCATCCACTGACGAACTGAAGCATCATCATCATCATAATCAGGATCCATCTAGATCAGGGGATTGGATAAAAGGTGCTCTCATCATGATCTCAGCCAACATGTCATGGTCTTTGTGGCTTATTTTGCAGGCAAGAGTTCATAATGTCTAATGGCTTTCTGAATTTCTTTCCTCGACAAAATCTTGTTCATCTTCCTGTTTTGGTTAGTGCTTCTTTTTGACTGGTGCTTTGTTGCTTTTGACAGAGTGCCATTGTGAAGCAATATCCTTCAAAACTGCGTCTTACCACCCTACAGTGCTTCTTTAGCTTCATTCAATCGGCTATATGGAGCAGTGCAGTGGAGAGGAATCCATCAGCCTGGAAGCTTGGCTGGGATGTGCAACTTTTGTCAGTGGCCTATTGTGTAAGAATTCCAACCATTTTTCATCATCTTAATTAAGCAAATCATTTGCATAAACTGGATTTTTCATTTATTATGTGGTTCAAATATATAAATCCAAATGCTTCACATAATTTTAATTTTTGTAAATCCAAGTCCCCGTTCTTTTACCATTTATTTTAAAGGTTGATCAATTAGCCATAGTTCTACAAGCTTGACACTTGAATTTTTTTAGGTCAAATTAACTTTTCCCCTTACTTTTAAGAAATCTTGGCCTCGTGGCAAAGCCCTTCAGACTTCCATTAGAACAGCTAAAGTAACCTATAAAAAATCATCAATAGCAGAATTGCCAGAGCTCCAACTGGCATGGCTTAAATATCTTCCTATTCAATGGCTGGTATGGTACAGAATTATAGTGGCTATCGACATATATCACTCACGAATCATTTATGTCTGCATCGATATGACTAAAATGGATTTATATATAGTGTTTTTATATTCACACACATCTACAAGGAATTACGTTAAAATGGCACAGGTTGGAACTGACTACATAATGGCAGGGTATAGTGGTCACTGGCATTACCTACTGGCTGCAAGTTTGGGCATTAGAGAAGAAAGGGCCAGTTTTCACTGCAATGTTCACTCCCTTAGCACTTATTATAACAGCCATTTTCTCACTACTCATATGGAAAGAAACCCTTCACTGGGGAAGGTATAAATCCTAATTTTTCTTCCTAAAGTAGTGATTATAGTGTGTGCGCGATCTTCCTAGAAACTACTTGAGACACCTTTGTGTTTGCTAATGATTAGTCCATAATCAAATCATGTTTGGTCATGATAATAAATAGTTGTCAAGTTTCATATATGATCTCTATTGCAGCATTGGTGGGGCAATCTTGCTAGTGGGTGGGCTCTATGGTGTTCTGTGGGGGAAGAACAAAGAAGAAGAAGATGGGAAAAGATCCGTCATATGCGATCAAGAAAATGCAGAGTCTAAAGAGGAAATCACAGTGGAGTGCATTACAGATCGTTAAGTGATAGGTGATGGGATGGGAATACAGGAACTCAAATGGAGTGGGGGTCTCATAAAGCCGAAGTATTGTACTATGAAGACACCTTGCCTTATATCTTGTTCTGTATCTACCCATGCTTGTAACTTTTGAAGTCATTTATCTTTTTGTTTCTTTTTAAGATCTTTTTATGCTTCAACCATGTGTGTTTGTATGGAGTAGGCTCAAAACTTTAGCGCTTTTAAGTATGTTTTAATAGTACAAACTCAAAAAGAAAAGATTCTGATCCAGCCATGACTCTTAGTAGCATTTATGTAACATGCTATATATGGGTGGGTATAGTCTCATATTGCAAAGGAAAGACGACGACAGAGGTTATATAAGTTTATAAAAATAGCTATTAATTAAGTCTGAATTATTTTTAGTTATGTAGTTCTGCTATGTAAAAAGAATCGACCATTATTATAGACAGTATAAAGTATAATTTCGTTAATATGATGTTTAGTTGGTGACCACTCATGGGAAACTTGGGGAACTTATAATATTATAGAACGCTAAAGGTAGGAAATAGTATGAACAAAAGGACTTTAAGCAATGACTAATTTTGAAGGATTTCTCTAACTAGAGAAATATAAGAATGAATCAGTTTTATATTGAAAAATGAACTTTTAAAAACTTATAACATTTCATATAGGAATAGAATAATTGTTGGGTCAATTTAAAATTAAGCTATTACATATTTATTTATAAATAATAAACAAAGATCTCAAATGACATAATCTTTTTAATGATAACGACAAAACTATATGAATTAAAACTAAAATGAGTATCAATTTTAAAGTAAAATAATTTACTTCCATCTTTTATTAAAGTCTTTAAAGTTTTTTAAAATATTAGAAATATGATATAATAAATATTTTTATTTTTATTTTTAAAAAACACTAGATGAATTATTTAATAAATCAAGAATCATAATCAATTAAGAGTTTGCATTACAAGCAATATATATTCAAGAGTCAATTCAAACCAATTTGCATATTATTTAATAAAAATTTCCTCATTTCATAAATCCATCTTTATCTGAACTATGGAAAGCATAGTGATACTCGCATGTTGTTGCCATCAAATCAAATTCCTACTGAAAATCTTCGTTTGAATTCCCTTTTTAACTACAAGAATCCTTAAAAATCGTAAAAGTTGAAAAAAGAAAGTATGGTGGGAGAGAGAGCATATCGACCAACTATAAGTCACAGAGATATAGAGCTATATCATGATTTAATGCATTAATATGAACGCAATAGAGATTAAAGAGACGAGAGAGAAATACATAAGAACATATAAGTTTAGTGAGGTTTAAAAATCTCGTATTTTTTATGTTTTCGAAAATAAGGTACCTATAAATTATTTTATTTAACTCAAAATAATAGGGTATATAAGATTTTATAAAAACTCTTAAAACTACAATACAACTTAAACAAACTTATATTTTTGCGATAAAACAACGACGCCTGTCCATAATTACAATAATGTCATTTCTCTTCACAACGACAAATCAACGCATCCACGACGGCGCCGTTTCTACAATGGTGCTAAACCGGACCACAACAACGTCATTATGTTTCATCGTTGTGCTTATGCTCCGTTACGCTACATTTTACTATGCTCTACTCTCCATCGACATCTGCCCACTGATCAACATATATGAGTCTAATAGACATCATAACGTCCTATCAACTAAGAAGGGGAATCACTAACAAAGTTATGAGGGGAAGCTAGGTAGCTTTAATTTGGCAATGGGTGTCTTCGTGTCTTCCACCTTGCTATCTAATCATCGGCAAATATATAACTTGGATGGATGGATCGTTAATTAATGGACCCTGACTATCAGATCCAACAAAACCTATTTCTAATTCGCTCTTCATAATTATCTTGAGATATTTTACTAAGTTTTGTTTATAGCATTTATAATCGATTTGGATTGAGGTAGACAGCTCAGCATTTAGATACGAGAAAAATCAAATAACTGAACCAACTATAACCTTTTATGATCATTAACTATTAAAATATATTATTATAATAATATAATATTATTATTTAAGTGGATCGACCATGTCCGATTATGTAGTACGGGTCATATAATCAAATACGATAGATACTTACAATAATTAGTACAATTTTTTATCCTTATAAGCACAGTCGCAGCACTAACATATTTTGGTTTGAGCTTTGGTTATATATAGGAGTCATTTTTATAGTAACTATGCCCACTGTCAAAATTAGATTTGCCTCTCTACGATTCGATATTGTTATTAATGTATAATGAGCCAAGTCAAATTGTGAGTCTATAAATAAAGTAAATTCAATAAATCAACATCTGGTACTACAGAGAAGTTGTCATAAATTAGATTCTTGACCAATTTTGAGGATTGATGCATTAGTTTGATTAATTGGCAAGATTTTGTTCTAATTTATAAATGATTAAGTGTTATTTTCTGTTATTTATTGCATTGTTTTGGGCCTTGAAGAGCTTAATTCATACGGATCAAGTGAAGAAGGAGTAGACCCAATAAACACTTTGGAAGCCCAATTGAGTCTGTTTGCTCGGCCTAGACTTTTTTACCAAATATTCGTAACGTCACATTAATTTGGAGAAAACGTCAACCTTAGATCTAAGTCGAGCGTTGATTCAGAAGACTTGACTTGTTTTTCTGGTACATGGAAGCCACCAGAACAAGAAGTAAAGAGTTCAAAGAAACAAAAGAAGGGCCACGTGCCTACCATCAATACCATATGTTAAACAGGTAAAGATCATAAATTAAAGAAGATGGCATGGCATCATTCTTCTTCGGCTACATGTATTTTCTCATTCAATAATATATCACAGTATTCAATGCCAGAAAGCATCTACGTGCCGCCTCCTGATTCGCCCTTCGATCGAAAACAGTGAAAGTTTCTCCTCTCTTAGTGATGCAAGAGGGAAATCGATGTCATTACACAATGGTTTGCTCATAAAAACAAAGAGGCGATCGGCACCTTTTTTTAAATCTCATTCAATGAACTCGATCCTTCCATATCTATTAGCTTACCTGCCAAGGAAAAAATTATAGAAATATGTTTAACAGATTTCTCACTGAACAAAGATCCAAAAGAAATCATTAGTAAATTACATGTCGGAATGGTTCCAAGCCCAAAAATAAAAACAAAATTAAAATTAAAAAAAAAAAAAGAAAGAAAGAAAGAGTAAAAGAAAAGCTTGGTAGGCCATTTCAGTTAATCAAAAGTCGCTCGCTGGTGACAGCACTAGTAGATTCAAACCTTTAAGAACTGAATTCTGTAAAGTGAAGGGGTAATAGAGTTTACAAATTTTTCTACCTTCCATGGACTAAAAAATGATAAAAGTCTAGCTTGAAGCTTTTACCATGTTTTTCTGCGTTTTAGTTGGAGTTGGTCCATGAAAGAATCGTGGATTTCTAAGAATAAGAACCTCCTAGAAATTCAAAACTCTGGTCTTTGGTACTTTATCAATGGTAAACGCGGGACCATATTATTAAAACATTTCATGGTAACTTAAACCGTAAATGGTCAAAACCTTAGCATCTAGAGCTCCACAAACAAGTTGTTTTACTGAATAAAAATATAAATTTAACCGAAATAAGGTGCCTTGTCGACAAGCAAACTCTTGTGGAATACCGTGTTTTCCTTTATAAAATGATACATGAAGAACATAATACTGAGGAAATACTCAAATCATAATTCTAAAACCCGAAAAATTTTATTCTAATTGAAATTTGAAAGGATGCGATTCTAATGTCATGTAATGGTGAAGCGACTTAAAAAAATTTTAGGGTTAAAATATTTAAAAAGTTTAGAAGTGAAATATAATAAGATTGCTTGTAATTTGATTTTTGATTTTATAAATTTATTTTATTCTTTTATAATATTGTTTAAGTGTTACGTAATATCCTTCCTCAGATTTCATTAATTATCTATATAATTTTCATTCAAAATAAAATATTTCAAAATTGTAAAATTTTAATAAACAATCATTTAAAATTATAACTAGATGAAAAATAATAAAATAGAATATAAATTATTTCGTAATAAGTAAATCTATAATTCATAATTTTTAAAATATGATAACTAAAATAAAATTCTAGGTTTATGACAATGGGTATTTTCTTTTTTAATAATTTTTTTAATTTTTCAAAAAAACCTATATAATATTTTGAAAATAATAATTTTGAAATAAAAATAAAATTAAAAATTAAAAATGCGTTGAATTTATTATAATTAATTCACAATTTTTATATAAATATACGTGGCATAAGCACATTCTGGTTCTTCATTACATTGGCCTAGCAGTGACAAATGGAGACGTAAAAAGTGAAACCCGACACATATATCAATCCAGTGTAACCATGATTAAGAGGTGCTTTCTATTTTATTTTATGAATGAAAGTGAATAGCATATAGCAAATCATCGCAATCTTCTATCTCCATATATTTATTCTTATCATGGTTCAGTAACTACCCCAACTACATTCCCTTCTTTTTTTAAACAACTCGTAATTATGTGTCTCTCTGGAGAACGGTTCCTTTTAAGGCAAGTTACGTAGAAGGTGACACCACTTCATTTGTTTTCCCTTGGTTGCTCTCTTCTTACATCAAACTTTAATTGTCACCTAATAAAATATATTACCAAACCCTTTTCCATTTAGTTACATTTTATTGCAATTTTTAGTATTCTATACTTACCAAATAACAAACCGGTTTATTTGCGCAGCTTCCTCGAAATTTCATAGTTTCTCATATTGAGCCTTTAGTACTTATCTGCATGGAAAATGACCACAAGGTTAATTATTTAATTACATATTTCACCTATGATAATGATTCAAAAATCAAATTTCATACGAATTTCATCATGTGAGAACAAGTTGCTTTTAATTAAATGTGTCACCATAGGGTTTTCCCAATCTTAGGTAAAACATGAGATAATATTTTATTTCAATTGCCGCAGCTCGGTATACCGGATGTGAGTCAAAAACAGCATAAGAAAAACCATTTAAATAGTGGCAAAAGGATAGTATGGTTAGGAAACGAATAAAGAGAAATTCTATTAGCGTTTTCTCGGTTGTATTTCTTAGATAATAATTCGTAGATCTTAATTATAAGGATTTTAGGAGTTGTACCCTTAATATGAATTATGATCTACGAATACTTGACCTATACATATTCAGCAATCTAAATCATTAATTATAAAGATTCTATGAGTTGTATCCTTCATTTTAAGTGATAGATATACTTTACAAATAATAATTTTTGACCAGCAATCTAAATCGTTAGTTATATATATATATATATGTATGTATGTATGTATGTATGTATATATACACATTTATGTACATATTATGTTTCTCATCAATGTCTATCAATACCAAATCTCTTCATAAATTCATGTTGACTTTGCATAGATTATCTTATCAACATATCACATTTGCAAAAGGACATTTAGTTAATTGAAACAAAATTATGACCACTTCAAAATTTATTTATTAGATTAGGGCCTTGATTTATATTTTCTTTTAATCATTTATAATTTCATCATCTGGCTAATCATTTTATTCTTAAACTTTAGTCAAGTTGTTACCATTCAATATTAATTAAAGAAATCGCTAAGCATTTGAAATTTTCGTTATCTAAAATCCCAATAACCCACGGTTTTTCTTACAAATCTTCATTCATCATGTCACTGGGCTTTATCGCATGGCCCACAAGGTCGAATAATAAAAGGCTTGAAAGAAGAAGAATAATTTTTGAAAAGCCTAAAAAAGGCTAGAAAATCAAAGAGAAACAAAGACTGTTTATTAAAAATTGTATCTCATTTTTCTTAGTAAACTCCTCTAGCTATTTTAATTAAAATTTGCATTGCACACTCCAACAATTCATTATAAAACAAATAGTTGACGTTTGATACCCATCAATAATCACATAAAAGGTTGTTTACTAGTGTTAGTTTGTCCGTATTTATGTATGTACAAACATAAGCGTATATATGGACATCAATAGTGAGAAATTTCAAGAATATCATCATCATGTGGATCACCTTAAGGAAATGAACGAGACGTCTTTATACGAAAGGTTTCAAAAACTAGCTTCTTAGGATCCATTTAATAGAGAAAAGCAGCACTCACCAAAGTCAAAGTAACCCAACTACTTCATACTTGTCTTTGAAAAATGTTCGGTGATGATTGGCACGGGGTATCTTATGATCAACTACAGTTTTCTTTTTGAATTGGATCAACTTATATGTAAGTATAGATTTTTATTGATCGATTAATTTCACATACAATTTGTTAATAAGTGCTTTTCTTGGCAGTCAGATTATGTCAGCTTACTCTGACCATGACTAATTGTGAATTATTGCATCTTTTTGGATATATGGGTGCACAGATAATCCTACTTATTCCGTTCTCGAGTCTGCTTTCTATAGACAGAAGGTGCACATAATATGACGGGTACTCATTTTAAAGCTTTCAATTCCAGCATCATATTTATGATCTTTTTTTAATCGTTTTAAATGGTTGACTCGTTAACAAAAATAAGATAATAGAAACCGAGGTAAGTTAGCTCCATTTTTTTTTTTTTTGTGAAAAGAGAACCAATTCTAATATTATTTCAAAATTATATTTTACAAGTAAACAAAAATAAACATTCATCCCAGATAATTATAAATTGATATATGTAATTTTTCATTTTGTATCTGTAAAAATAGAAGAGTTTAAAATGTTTTTTTTCTAGTTTTATTAAATTTTAAACCATTTCACTATTATTATAATTCGTCCCTATGAAATCAAATGATTTGACTACATAATATTCTACTGGATTTTTCATAACCATCTTCATATAAAAATAATAATAAAATAATTAAAAATAATTTTTATCATATATAAAAATGACCATAAAAAATTATCAGAAGAATATTATATAGTTTTTCTATTAAAAAAAAAGATTCTTTGCTTATTCTCACTTTATTAACATAAAGAAGTGTTGATTTGATTTTAATACACAAAAAACACACAAAACCGTCTCTCTATCTTTCTTAAACTTTTAATTTAAACATGGTTCAAACTTCTTCCATAATTTTAATTTGTAGTTAGCACAATTCTTGACATTTAGAATTAGTCTGAGTAATCATGTCCTTAAATAAGAATTCCAGCAGACTGACATCATAGTTGTAGCGTGCTTCACGCTTAGTTACATTTAAGTAGGCCTGACCACGGTTAATAAACCGTCGGTTACGGTTACAAAACCGCCGGTTACAGTTTATAAAAATCTATAAACCTTAACCTAACCGCAAGTGCACGGTTTA
>JAOXYD010000002.1:7054338-7070792 GCA_028565735.1 Pinacopodium congolense
AGGGTTACTCTTCACCCTCTTTGTGAGAAGTAAGATTGATAGGTTACTCTTGACCTAGAACAAGATTGGTATAGGTTAATCTCGGCGTCGAATTAAGATTGTTGTATAGGTTCCTCTTGGCCATAAGTCAAGATTGTTGTAAAGGTTTCTCTTGGCCTCTAACCAAGATTATTGTAAGGGTTATTCTTCGCCCAATTAAAGTAAGATTAGTTGTTAGTGAATTTCCAACAAATAGTTGGAGAGATGACGTAGTCTATCTTTGGGGTAGGCGAACCTTTATAAATCTTGGTGTTCTTCTCTTATCTGATCTCTTTTATATTTGTGCATTTGTATGTGCTTTATTATTGTTTGAATTTCATTGATATTGGCATAAGAATTGACGTTTCATATAGATTTATTTTTTGGTTAAAGATTTCATATTGTTTAAATTGGCGTAAGGTGTTTAAAGTGTTTTATTTCCGCAAGAATTTTTTAAACACCTAATTCACCCCCTTCTTTAGTGCCATAGGGCTAACAGATTTGGTGGATAAATGAAAAATGGTATAAAAAGAAAAGCATATATTTTAACCATGAGCATTGAAAAAAGGCTTTAAAAAAGCTACGTAAACTCATTTTGTATCCATATGGAAGAATGTTGAAAATCATTTGGTGGAAGTTTCATATACCATTGTGAAAGTATTGAGAAAGTTCATCGAAGTGATACCAAAGAGTTACCAAAGCTCTTCCCCCTATCGAGAAATCAATCACAAGATTAAACCCATACCAATTGTTATTCTTCCTATCTGTTCCCCTTATCGAATGTCTTTAGTAGAATTTATATAATTACATAAGCAGTTTGGTAAGTTTTTGGAGGTGAGATTCATCCAAATTTTCAAAAAAAGCAAGATGGAGCATTGCATATTTGTATCGATTATTGAAAATTAAATAAGATAATAATAAAAATCAAATATCTTATATCTTTAGTTCAAGACTTAATGGGTAAATTAATGTTGCAATATTTATAAAGCTAGACTTGTGGAGCGAGTATTGATAAGTATGAATTATCAAAGGTGATAAACAAAAGAAAATTTATATAACTCAGTATGCATCTTATAAATTCTTTAATAAATGCCCCTGCTACTTATATAGTTTGATAACTTTGCTGCAATATATCTAAATGATATTGTAGTTTACAGCACTAATATAATAGAACATATGAAATACTTGAAGAAAATACTTAACCAGTTATGACAACATAAAACTCTTTATAGAAATGGAGAAATGTAAGTATACTACAACTCATATCTTTAGGACACTTGGTAAGTTAAGGCCACGTGTAAAATAATGATTGATGGACTTAAGCTTAATTAGAGTTTAATTCATGCCATCATTAAGTTTAACTTAAGCTTAATAATTGATGAATATTGATTGGAGTTTAATCATGTCATTATTGAGTTTAACTTAAGCTTAATTATGATTAATTACAATTTTAATTTTAATTGAGTTTGTTGATTGATAATTTACGATTGTCAGAAACATAATTTTTTACAATATAATTTGTTTAATTTAATTTAAATATATTATTATAAAATTTATGAGTATTTATATATATATATATATATATATTTTAGGTTAACATTATAATAGAGAATACTTAATCATCATAAAAAGATTGAGGGCATACGTTTTCTGTTCGTGGTAAAGTTGAATAAGCATAGAATTATTTTTCTACTAGTCAAATATATAATGGAAATACTTAGTATAATTACATGTTCTACATTAGAATGTTTAAAAATAGAGGAATTTATAGGATGAAACAATATCTTAATGATATAAAAGGTCATATTGCTCCTTGTAAGAATGTATTGTTTAATGTGTATGAGATGATTGTGAATTATTTGGAAGAACAAAAAAAAAAAGAAAATGGAAAAAGAAAATATAGAGGTTCATAAGATTTCTTTTGGAGATGATGAAATACAAGTTGTCCAAAAATATCAGATAAAAGAAAAAGAAAAGTTGTGATTAATATAAATTCTTATTTTCCTTCAAGAAGTATTTCGAGTTCTTTGTTGAATTTTAAAAGTATTTTGCATGATAAGGATGCCATTTTACATTGTAAAAGAGCTTGGACTAGATGATTTTTATTATTCTTGTATTCTTTTGAATGATCTAAACTTACCTTATTTTTAAGAAGCAATGGATGTCACAACAACAATAGGATATAGATTAAAGGCACCTTCTTCTCATGAGATTTGTGTACTTTTACTTCAAGATTTGAAAAAATAATGTTAATTAATTATGGATTCATATAAATCTAGATGGAAAAAAAAACAAGATGCACTATCATGGCAGATGATGGAACTAATTAAAGACAAAGAACTTTAATCAATTTTTTAGTTTATTGTGATATTGGGACAACTTTTGTTAAATCTGTTGTGGTTTTAGATGTGGTAAAAAGTGCGTATACTTTATTTGAAATATTTATTGAAATTGTTGAGTGAGTTGGACCAACAAATGTGGTTTACGTCATTACAGATAATGCAGTTAATTATGTATTAGTTGGATACTTGTTATAATTAAAGTATGAAAATATTTATGTATACTATATCAATATCATTTTAAAAGATATTAGATCTATGCCCCATATTTCTATTCTTGCTTTACGTGGATTTAAGATCACAATTTTTTTGTATATTCATTTGATCTTTTTGTCATGGTTAAGAAAGCAAGAAGATTGAGTTGAGATAGTTTGTCCTACTGCTACTAGATTTGTGACTACATTTATAATTTTGAAAAGTGTTTATGATCACAAACAAACACTTCAGAATTTAGTAAGGAGTAAACACTTTTAAGTTACAAATTATCAAAAGGTGAGAAAAGAAAAGAAGTTTATACTATTGTCCTGAACAATAAATTTTGGGATGCTTGCTTGACTATTGTGAAGATTATAATTGTACTAATAAGATTCTTTAGGATTTTTTACTTAGATGAAAAATCATCTTTAGGTTATATATATGATGGAATGTATAGGGATTGGAGAACAATTACAAATCTTTTCAAAGGGAAGGATAGATTATATAAACCTATACAGAAATTCTTGAAAAATGATGGGATAAGCGTCTTATTCAAAGGATTCATTTGGCACCTTATTTTCTAAATCTTTATTACTTATTTGGTGAAGATATAGTATAATGAATGGTGTTTTTTATGTGATTGGGTGCAAAGGTATGTTTTCTATAGAAGAATAATCAAATGCATAAAATGAAATCAAGTTGTATTATGAAAGTTTAAGGAGTTTTGCTAGATTATCTACAAAGAGAGAGCTTATGATGAAAAAAATGCAGCATGATAAGTTTTCATAATATAAGTTTTATTTTTTACTTATTAATAATATATTTTAATATTTTCTTATAACTTTTAATTTAAAATACAGATGAGTGGTAAAGATTATTCGGTGAAAGTGCTCAAACTTTAAGAAACCTTGCTATTAGACTTCTTAGTTAAACAACTTTTGCATCAGGTTGTGAATATAATTGAAGTGTTTTTTAACGCATCCATACTAAAAAGCGAAATCATTTAGAGCATTAAAGATTCAATGACATTGTGTATATTACTTATAACTTGAAGATGAAGAACAAATATTTATTGATTAAATTTGATTTTTAAGTAATTATATTTTATTATTAATTTTATAATTTTTAATATTTATTCAAAACGCTTAATAAGAAAAAAAAATATAATCCAATTGATATTAATTGCATTGATTATACTGACTTTTGGATCGAATAAGAAGAACTATTGATTGATCTTGATTATAATGAAATTGAAAGTGAGATTTATGAAGAAAATGCATTTGTCACAACAAGTAAATGATGCACATCTATTAACAGTAAGTTTTTTTTCCTTATTTTTACAGTATAGATTATTTTAGAAAATAATTTTATATAATACTAATCTATAATATATTTAAATGTAGTAGAATATGTTGATGCAAATACATGGTTTACGACTCTTTACATAGTGTTAGAAAATTTGGAATTCTTGATAAAGATGAGACACAACTTCCTTTAAAAATACAATCTTAATCTTGAATTTTGCTTTTTATGTCTTATATTAGATTAAATTTTAATTAAAATTGCTATTATCGATCACACATTAATAGAAATTGGTGTTTTGTTTCTATTTTAATCATACATTTAATTTTTATCATATATTTTTACTTATTTTCATAATTTATATATTTATTATTTCATATTGGTTCAATATTGGTGTTATAACAGTCTGATACTGGATGAACCTCTAAACCTTAAATCTCTCTCTTTACCGATTCGAATTCCAATCCTATTTTAAAAACATTACTTATGACAATGTGAAAACTTCGAAGCTTTCTTAGTTTGAAAATTTACTATTAAATATTCATTATAGGTTTTTGAAGAAAGCAACAATCTTGATTGATTTGTTGAAGAAGAAGTAAAAGTACTACTAGTCAAAAGATGCCAAGAAGCTTTTGGAAAATTTAAGGCTCTCATTTTAACCAAATTATTACAAAGTTGCCAGATTTTGATCTCCCTTTAACATATACATAGGTGCTTTGAACAAAGTCATTAGTAGTGTTATGGTGCAATAAGGCCATGTCGTTTCCTTTAAAAGCTAGAAACTTAGTGGTTTCAAGCAACAATATTTTACATATAAGAAGAAGACATTGGTAATTATGCACTACCATGATGCTACTTAATATTGCATATGGACAACATCGATAATACCTTTGTTTAGGATCCAAAAGAAGTTGTCAGCAAAAATAAGCTTTGTGACAGGTGTTTCTTAACGAACATGACTTTGTGTAGGAAACTAAACTAGGAAGGTATAATAATGTGACTTACGCATTGAGAAGAAATGAAGCTTTTACAACCTTATGCACAATCAGTCAAGTTAAGTTAAATTTATTGGAGCAAATCAAAGCAAAAATGACCCTTGATAACATCTAATGAATGATAGCTAAATAGTTGAAGGATGATATTGTACACATATTTTAGCTTGATGATGATGAGTTAGTAATGACAAAAGTAGCTAGTCATGGGAACCATATTTGGTGCTTCATGAAAATAGTTTTTGAAGGAGATATATGACTCATAATAGATGATAACTAGGAGTTCAATAGATGTTTTATCTCCTTTCTCGTTCTTACTATTGGCTAAAGATGAAAAATATATATTTCAAAACTTGTCTTGTTTTTCAATTAGATAAACCTAAAAGGAATAAGGAAGCAAGATTATTGCAACCTTTGTTTATTCCTAAAAGATTGTTGATGTTGGTTTCAAGTGACTTACTTAGTGGATTTTTTAAAGTTGACAATATGGTTTAATCATGGTAATGGTTGATTAATTTTCTAAGTATGCAGTCTTCATGCCTGTACCATCTTTATATCCGTCAAATATTGGTTCAAAATTATTCTACAAAGGTGAACCACTTTAGAATAGACATAGTATATAACTAAGATGCCCAATTCACTAACTAATTTTAGACATCACTTTTTAACATGATAAAGTGTAATTTCATTTTTTCTATTACTAATGACCCACAGATGGATGACCAAACTAAGAAGATCAATGGCTTATTAGAGGAATATGTAAATCAATGAAATTGGCTTAATTTATTTGATACTACACAATTTCATTATAATTGTATAGATCTTTGGTTATAGATAAGAGTTGTTGGATGAGGAATGAGATAGTCTTTGAAAGGCTCTAAAGCAAATGAAAAAAAGAAGTGAATCAATAAAGAAGGCATTTCAAGTTTGATACTAGGGATATGATTTTATTGAAACTTATTAATCATATATAAAATAAGATCAATAATAAGTAAGTATATCGATGATTGATGCAAAGTATGATAGGCCTCTTAAAGCAATCGACAAAGTTGGAAACATGACATATTGATTGAAACAACTTAAATAGTATAAGGTGTACCCAAATTTTTATGTTAACTTCCTCAAACCTTACTATGAGGCTGCAATATATCCTAACATGAGTCAAGCAGAGAGAGCTTAAAAAATTATAAGGAAACAATTCAAGGAATAGATTTAGAAGATTGTGGATCATCAAATAGTAGGGCAAATATAAGATAAATTAAAGAACAATGTTCTTGATTTAGTAGAAGAACAAGCCTATTCCAAAAAACTACTTAGAAGAAAGACATAACAATGTGGTAATTTGAAGATTAGGTAAACAACTACCTTTAATTTATTTTAATGGAAGTGTCAAACTCATCTAGTGGATGTCGTATGTTAACCCCCTAGCATGCGTCAGACCATTTTACTAGCCATTAGTGAACCTTGTACAAAAACTAGTATGAGTTAAACATAATGAAGACCTGTTAAATGAACTAAGTTACCTAATTAGATGGGATCAAGAAGGGTACGACCTTTGGTTAGGTATGATAGAACATTATGCATTGATCAATTTGGCCATAACGAGTTAAACTAACCATATGTGTCCTTAGATGGACAAGGAACAAATTATGCCTAAAGAGCGGACCATGGGCAACCGATTAAACTATAGGCCTAAATTAATAAGATTATATGCAGATTGAGTAGGAACTTGATTAACCATCATCTTTGGATGAAGAACATGGGTAGTATGGCAAAGTTTGTGGGTTAGAGCATGAAAGAAATGGCAGGATACAGTAAAGAACAGGGGAGAATGGGGTGATGTATTATAACTTCCTTTTTAACTTTTACTTAGTAGTGGACTTAGTGGTTTAATGTGTTAACCATCCACTAAACTAGTGATTAAGTGGTTCAAGATATGAGCTTCCAATTGGGCTAGCGAACTTAGCAATCTTACTTCCGCTTTCTTATATTCTTTCCCATTAATCCTCCAAATGCCTATAAATAGTTTATTTGAACAAAGATTTTCAATATAAAGAGAGTTGAAACATTACACCTTTGTAAGTACTGTGAGAGTTAATAATATTTGACATTTTTTTTGTATCTTTGCGTGTTCTTTCTCTTTTCCTACTCTACATATTATAGGTTTAAGGTAAACACATTTCTTTCCTAAACCTTTTGCATGAAATATTTTAAACAAGAGGAAACAAGAGGGAATTAGTAAGACGGAATTGAGTTCTGCGAATTTAATTGTCATGCGAAGACATTGGTGCATTTTACTCTGAACTTACAGTTCATTATCATAGTTTTTCTAACAACTAGTTTTATAAATAACAATTATTTTAGTTGATTTTAGGAATAAAAAAACCATGTATAAGTTACATGAAGAATCTTTAGTACTATAGAGTCTTGAGAATCTTTTAAGAGAGTTTCTTTACATTCTCTTACGGGTGAGCATGATATGAGTTAATATCTTATATGATTAAGAAAAGAATTCTTAGATTATATTTATATAATTAGGATAAGAACTGAGAGAGAAATTAAATTGTTAGAGTTTGTTTTTGTTCGTAACAAACATGTAAAGTGTATCGCATATAAAATTTTTATAATCATTCATTAGAATAGACAATTTATTTACTAAAATTTCAAATAAATTGAAAAGTAAACATTCACAACTAGCCATCCCTCTGTATTATGAGACAACAAATCCTAATCAATCTTTTTAAGTTGGTTAAAAAGATATTAGTATTACATGAAAATTCTTGTTTTATGAAATAGTTCTACTATATCGTAAATAATTCAGCAAGGTAGCTGAAGCAACAGAGTTTTATTTTATCCTTAAAAGCAAAAGTGTTCATTTTTACTTTATACGATAGCATTATCTACTAGATTTTACTTAATTGATCTAATAATTTGATATGTTATTACATATTCACTTTAACTGACGAAGACGAAGGGAACTTCAGTTGTTTTTTATTTTTAGAAGGTGAATACAAAAGAAGATATATATTAGTAGTTATCATTTTTTAAAAAATTAAATAAAAATTGCATTAATAAATAGATCAAAGTACAAAACGCAAGCAACTCCCTCGTTTGACAAAGAGGAAGACACGATAGACACGAGCTAGAAGCAAGAACCCTCTAGAAACAAATCCCAAATTAGCATCTGCTAGAATCCTTAACTCTCTGACCCCGGACTACTGCATATCAATCTTACAGAGTCAGAGTTTCACAAGACGCGATGCACCCAACTTCAGCGATGATCTCCTTCACAACACCCTTCCTTACCCCAAAAAACAAAGGTGAGCTCAATCCCTCTATTCGTAGGAGTGCATGCAGCATCTGACCCCAACTCTTGCCACGGCTAGCTAGACATCCCGATCACTTACCCAGATTTTAATAATAGTTATCATTATTATTGATAGTGTTAACTTACTTCTTAAGGTTTTAATTTATAATTCCACAATTTAAATTATGTAATCAATTTCATAAACTCTATGTTTACATATTTCATATTCGTCCTAACATAACTATTCATAAATAATTTTCAATATTGACCCAATATAACCTCATTTTGATAAACGTATAACTAGCTAATGATTCAACCATGATTAGTGATCAAGGGTGCATTATTGAAATGATTTTTAATTGACTAAAACTTTTATATTGTGATGTCCTTGATGCTATAAGCCAAATCAGGAATGGTGAAATAATAGGAATGATTATTTTTTTTGGGCGGTTAAGTAAAATAATGGAATGATTACGACTATGTATTTATCAAATGAAAGGGACAGTGGTCCTAAGCGACCCTGTCCGATATTATGTACATGTTCTTTTTCCTTTCTTTCGTGTCGCTTTCTCTAATTGAGAACGAAAATTATTTTTAGTTAACTCTTTCAAACATGACGAATTATCGGAGGAAGATGAAGTTTTGGTGGATAATCTCGCAAAGAAGGAGAAAGGTACTAAAAGAATTGGAGGGTTAAAGATTTCATGAAAAGCCGAGAAATCATATCATTTTCCATTGCACTGGAAAGAAAACCACATACGGATACTTCTACTTACAGGAAGATTTTCAGTTCATTTTCCTTTACAAATATAAATACACAGACCTACATCAGTGAATTTGGATAGAAACTAAACTTTAGAGCTTACCTTATCAGTTTTCCTACCAAATACATAATATGCATGTCCTTGACCAACTTTGCATGAACAGCCGTGGGAGCTCGCTCTGAATCAACAGTTGACAGATCTCTGAGAAGTGAGCACTTCAATTGCAACTCGAACAGAAGCACGAATTAGCACTCATCAGGATTCAGGAACTCCTACTGAAGTACACACGTATGTTCTTATACTTTGATTTCGCCATAGATGGCCGAGGCCACATACATCAGTGAGTACTCCTACAGAGCCTGACATTAAGAATGAAGTGAAGGATGGATCTCAAGGATATCCAAGGATATCTTCTCTCTTTTTTTCTGTGTGTGTGGTGTGCACAAATGGACTACACAATACACTCCCATGAAGCGCATGCTTGTATATATATATTTATACAAATGCCAACCTGTTATAAGTTATGTTTCTTTAATTTATCCAAAAAAAAAACCTGTTATAACTTATTAATCCGTATTTCTGAGTCACTCACAGTTCATGATTCGGTGACAGGAGGAAAAGGGTTGATGGAATAATTGGACTCCTTAATAAGTAAGCTAATCTCAGAGGATGACTGCTCTGGCTCTTAGGCTTTTTGTTTTATATGGTGGTGAAAAGCTCAATTATAGTTCTTTAATGCATAATCACTAACACCCGGTTTTTGACAGATTTGGCAGCTTCTTTCTTATGATAACGAAAATTTTTAACGCTTTTTGTGGCAGAACTGCAAATTAACTACTAAAACTTTCTAACCGATGCTAGAAATTTTGTCTGTCTTGTACTCAGCTTGGAAACTACGAGCGTTATCAAGTGGTGCATCTCATTTCCTTTAGCTAATAGATTTTTCCACTGAAGACAACACAACTTGCTCGTTAGTTTCCTTGTTATTTCCTCCAAAGATACAGCGAATCTTTTCGCGTGCGCGTGTGTGAATCTACAATATATTACCTCCAAGTAGTAGTCTATCAATGGTGCTGCTTTGAAATACCATTTTTTTACTGATTATAAATCATAGGGCAATCTTGTACCTATCTTGAAGGTGGGGGTGGTCCAATCAAAATACTTTAGCCTAGGAATATATATATATATATACACACACATAGTGCGCGCATGAGTGACAGAGAGTTATCCAGGGTTTTGTGGAGGTAGCACTCCGATTCTGAAAGCTGGAGATTCTGAGTAATGATAAGTTTGTTGGCATAGAAATAGGCTTAATAAAATTGGATATGTATGTATATATATAGTGGCCACTATTGCCACTTTTTGTGAGAAGATAACACTCCCACTCTCAACCTGGGAATGGTTTCCTTTGTTTTGATTTCTTCTATTGTTTAGACTACGATGCATATGAACATCACTTTCGCTACACATTGTGATTGTTTGTTTTGCATATTTAATTCCACGGGTTGTTATATTGTATTCATCAGTAATACGTAACCCATATGCAAATTAATTTGACAGCAATAAAAAAAGCTTTAGTGTTTGTAAAATATTCATTAAAAGATCTCAAAATTGACAAAAATTCAATTTTCGTTAAATTCCGTTGTAATTAATAACATGGTAATTTTTAAATAGATATATATTTTATCAGTAACTTATGTAAACCCCAAAATTTAATTTTAAGATAATACAACTATTTGATAAAATAATATGCAAATAGTCTATTGTAAAAGAAATGATCAATTTTAATCCATCAAATACTCAAATGAGTGGCTTTAGGGACACTTTTAATCCATCACATACTTAAATGAGTGGCTTTAGGGAAGGTTATATAAAAATTTAAAGACAAGGGTTATGACTTTAAAGAGGCAAATATGACTTTAGGATCAAACAACTTTAGGAGGAGGAAGCTTTAGGATGGAGGTGGAAAGAAGCTTTAGACTTTGGGACTTTATGGCTATATTTTGAATATACCTTAACAGAAGAAGACTTGGAAGGCTTTTGAACAAATGAAGGAGGAAGGAGGAGTGTGTTGGAAGGATTGAAAGAGCTAATGAGAAGCTTTTGGAACTCTTGGAACGGATGCTGGTAAGATGGTTTATCAATAGGAAACCAACACCTATTTATAAGGAGTTATAATGACATTTTTGTTATTTTTGGAAAAAAAAAGGTATTCAATTTTGTTGTATAGGCTTTGGTGTCTTCTATTATATTTTTCATTATCTATGCACTTTCATGTAGGACCCCTTTAAAGTGGAGATCACTTGACGTCATTTTAATTTTTTTATTTTTTTAAAAGTATTCATTTTTGGGCTTAAAATATTTTTAAAAACCCATATTTGGGCCTTAAAATAAATTTCAAATATTCATATATGGGTCATCAAACATTTCTTCTAATACTAATATTTTGGTCCTTTAAATATCAAGGCCTTCAAATATTAAGTGCCCTTTTTTTCTTGTCTTGGACCATTAACCTTTTCTTTATTAAATTCAAAAGATAAGGCAGATCTGCATTTTATCAATTGCTACATTATCACAAAGTATTCTTTTTCAGTCTTGATTATTGCCAACAGTGCACTAGCTTTTAAATTTTTCTTTAAAAATGTGACTTGTTCTATATTTTTATTTTTTGTTAGAGAATTTTATTGTCTCATCAACTACTTTTCTACAGCTAGCACACATGCCTTATTTGTTTTTATGTCCCACAATTTTACTTTGAATCTCTTGATAAGAATTGGAACTTTTAGATCTTATTCCTTGTACTCATATTTCCATATATAAAATCATAGAACATTGGTGGAAATATTTCTATAGTTTTGTCATACCACTTCTACCATTCGAGAATCTATTGAAATCTTTTATGGATCGTTTCCAATAAGTTTCATCGTGCTCATAAAAACGTTAAAGACCAAAACATATAATTATCCATGTATTTACCTTATGTAATTTTTTATTTACTTTATTCCCTCTCACATGCATTCTTTTCTTTTCTCTTGATGGTTGAGAGTTTTCTATAATGTTTCCATTCAGATGAATTGAAACTGTTTGTCAGTAATATTTTAATAGGGAGTGGGAAAGGGCCCTATAGTCCATTAATTCTAATTTTCTTTAAAGCCTACTAACCATCATACTAGGCCCATTGAATTAGAATTAGTCTAATAAGCCGTATGGGCCACTTGAGGGATGACATAATTTAGCAATCTCCAACTTGGTCCATGTTATGATTTGGTGATTCAACATCAAAACTTTAAGTGCACAACATAAATTGAATCTATCAAGGCATCCTTAATTGAATTAAAATGATCGGATCATGGCGGTCACAAGTTATTTAACAATATGATTCCTTCCATGTATCATATAATCAACTCAACTCATAAAATTTTAAATGATTAATACTGTAATTGTTATCACACAGAAACAATACTTGTATATAATATATTGCGAATAATAAGTAAATGAGCCGAAAACATAACTATAATTAAATTTATAAGTGTTAAAATAAAACCGAGCAAGACAATCATATATATACACATGTCATTATATTGTGCTAACAAAGATTAATCTATGATACCTATTCTTTCAACATGGCCAATAAATGTTTTAGGTGACAATCCTTTAGTTAATAGATTAGCTATTATCAGATCATTACCAATATGCTCAATTTACATTTTTTGTTTTTTCATTTCTTCTTTAATAGATAAGTACTTTAAATCGATATGTTTCTCATCCTTTACATACTTGTCATTATTCAAAAAGAAAATGACAACGGAATTTTCATAATAAATTCTTAATGGTCTATCTATACAATTGACAATACCAAGACCTAAGATAAAGCTTCACAACCACAATATATGAATTAAAGCCTTAAAACATGTCATAAATTTTGCCTCTATAGTAAAAATAACAATGACATACTACTTTTCACTCTTCCATGAAACTACTTCTCTTACTAATAGGAACATATAATCAAATGTAGATTTCTTTAAGTCTATACAACTGAAATAGTTTGAGTTTGAGTAATCTATCACTTCGAGATAATTTAACTTTCTGTATGTGATAATATAATCTTTTGTGACTTATAAATATCTAAGTACTTTTTTTGCAGCATTCCAGTGATTCATTCCAATATTACTTTGATATTGACCTAATATTTTAACAATAAAACTAATATTCGATTGAGTAAATGTTTATACATACATTAAACTCCCAACTACTAACACATAGGGAATAGACTCCATTATCTTTTGTTCCAAATTGTTCTTTAGACTTTGTATTTCACTAAACTTTTCATTTTTCTGAATTAGAACGATTTTTATAGAGCATTTTTCCATTCTAAATCTCTCTAATACTTTATTAATATAACCTTTATGATCTAATTATAACAATCTTTGCGATCTATTATAAAATATTTCAATTCCTATCATATAGGATGCCTTACCTATATCTTTCATTTCAAAATTATTAAAGAAAAAACTTTTTACATCATATAACAAAGTCATATCATTAGCAATAAGAAGAATATAGTCAATATATATGACTAATATAATGAATTTATTTCCACTAGTCTTCATATAGATACACTGATCAACAGTGTTCTTTACAAAATTATATGATATAATGGTGTTATTAAACCTAAGATACCATTTTTAGGAAATTTGTTTCATTCTATATATTGATTTATTTAATTTATACACTAAATGTTCCTTTCTTGTGGTTAAGAAACCTTCCGGTTGATCTATATACACTTTTTTTCCAAGTCACCATTTAGAAAGGCGGTTTTTATGTTCAATTGGCGAAGTTATAAATTATAATGAGCCACCAAGGTTATAACAATCCTTACAAAGCCTTTCTTTGAAATTAGAGAAAAGATCGTTTTGTAGTCAATGCCCCTTTTTTTTTAATGTAACTTTTAGCAATAAATCTAGATTTATATCTTTAAATATTGCTTTGTGAGTCTTGTTTAGTCTTAAAAACCTATTTACAACCCATTTACTTTGCTCCTTCCAAAACATTAACTAGTTATCCAACATTATTCTTATCTATTGATTTCAACTCTTCTTTCATAGCATTAAACCAATTTTTGGAATTGCTACATTCCATGATTTATTTAAATGAGATTGGATCTTGATCAATGCTCAAGTCACATTTATGTTCAAGTGAATAAACTATATAATCATTCGAAATAGCTGGTCTTTTCTACATTACAGACCTTTGTAATACTATTTTTTATGGCACTACTTATTCAATTGTAACTTGTGCATCATTAACTGGTTCATCATTAATATGTTTAACTAATGAGTTTGGAATATTAATTTATTGGTATGATGTATTGTACAACCATGATACAAAAAAAAAAAAAACTAGGGAAATAATACTTGACAGAGGAGGTTCAACTTGAATATCTTGAATATCCATTTTGCATAGTTCCCTGCTTCCACTAATTTGATTATTCCTAATAAATTAACCATTACCAAACTAATTATTATTGTACTATGATTAAGAAAGTAAAATCCATACCCTTTTGACTTTTTATGATAACCGACGAAGTAACCATTAACGACTCTCGTATCAAGCTTCTTTTCATATAGATTATATATCCTTACTTCTGTTGGGCACCCTAACTATGAAAGTCCCTTTAACTAGGTTTCCTTCCTATCCATAATTTATAAGGAGTCTTAGGAACTACTTTATTAGGAACCCTATTAAGCAAATATGTAGAGATCTTTAATACATACATCCATAATAATAAAGGTGTAGTATTATAGTTTAACATACTCCTAACCATGTCTATAAAAGTATGATTTTGCCTTTCAGTTGCACCATTTTATTGCAATGTACTAGGCATTATTTATTATGCACATATATCTTGACCTGTAAGAAACTTTGCAAATCAACTTGGAAATTTCCACTTTTATCAAATTTACCATAATATTCACCACCTCTATCAAACCTCATTATTTTCACTTTTCTATCTAACTGTTTTTCTAAATCTTTAATGAGCACCTTTACGACGACCATAGATTGAAAATTTTCATGCAAAAAAAAAAAAAAATATTGTGAGTAGTCATCAATAAAGGTGATAAAATACTTTTCATCACCTCTAAAAAGGAATGTCAAAAGGACCATAGATGTTAATGTATATTAACTCAAGTAGTTCACTACTTCTTATGACTAGATGCTTGGATATGTATCTGGTTTGCTTATCTTTAATACAATCCACACATATGTCCTAGTCAACAATATCTAATTGAGATAAAATTTTACTTTTCACTAACTTCAGTGCTTTTCCTTTAGATATATAACCTAACCTTTTGTGCCATAAAAATAGGAACACTAATTATATTCACCATGTTTATTTCTTATAATATGGTCAACATGAAACTGAGGTTTAGAAAAATCAACATTAAGATTAAAATGATATAAATAATCAATTAAAACATCAGGTCCATAATAGTACTTGTGTTTATACAGAGAAAAGACATTATTTCCAATATTAAAGTTAAAACTTACATTATCCAATAAATTTCTAGCACATTTAAGAACATAAAAACACTTTTTGAGATCCAAATATGTTAAAATAAAGGAGGTTCCACCTTATTTTGATGATAACAAGACAAACTTTATTACTAATGCTTGTGTATTAATTGTGTTAGAAGATAGGTATGAACGAAGAGCAAGTATGATTACTTAAAGAGTCTTGGAGTTTAATCAAAGCTTATGAAGATAATTTATGAAGACTTAAACATTAAAGAAGAAAATTAGTTTAGTTATGTATTCTTTTATTATTTTAAGTTTTACTTAATTTTATTTTGGTGGTTTAAGAGGCTTTTACATGCTCATCTTGCATACATATCTTAAAAAAGGCATATGGGTGCATAATCAAAAGGTTTATGTGATTGATATAATTGTATGTTTTAAAAAAAATCCTCTTGATGAGTAATTTAATCAAATAAGAATGCATAAGTTAATTAAGTTAGACAATTAGTATGAAATAAAATTTTAAATTAAGAATAACTTAAGTGGTTTTAAGTATAAAATAGCTTAGGCCTGGTTTTTTGTTTGGTTTTAGGTGTAAGCGCAATGGTTTAGGGCTGAAGTTTTATAGGTTTGTTGATTTGTTTAGATTGGTTGACCGAATGGCGAAGAACAGCTGATCAAATACTAATTTTTGGTCAATCGGTCGATCGAACCTTGCCTATAGTCAATTGAATGATAATAAAATAAGCTTAAAATCAAGTTTCAACATATTACACAAGGATAAAGTTATTAATCTAATATAATGTTAATATATCTATTAGACAACAGCTAATTAACTTAGGTCCCGTTTAGAAATGATTTGGTTTTTAGATTTTCTAAACACAAAAATCAATAAAGAACATCACAGAAATAAAAAAAAAAACTCTAATACAGCACAGAAATTAAGACAGACAACACAAAAATCTATAAAAATATACAAAATTCAATACAAAAATATAAAAATTACAACAAAAAATCATAA
>JAOXYD010000002.1:7071530-7084181 GCA_028565735.1 Pinacopodium congolense
TAAAAGATTAACAAAAAAATAGATTAATAATTTATACATCTTATTATTTTACACCAGTTCAATACCGATTTTATAACGGTTTTATACTAATTAAATCTCTAAATCTTGAACCCCTTCATTTACCGATTCGATATTTTATCCGATTTTTATAACATTGTTATATATAATTATATTATGAGTGGTAAGTTAAATCCTAAATTTAAATGACATTTGATTAAAAAATCAAGATACTTTTTCAATACAATTATGGTGACCTTAAGAAAAATCAGACGGTAAAAAAAAGAAGAGAACAGGTGTAAAGAAATCAAATTAAGAAAAAAAAAAGGAAAAATATGGTAAAACTGATAGAGAAAAATAGGCCCTTAAACCCTTATAGCCTTCAGTACGTCGTAGACTCGTAATCTTCTTCCCCTGGACACAGCTATTACCATGGAGGCCTAGCGCTCCCTTATATGAATATAGGGATAAGTTTGTACGACCCGCCTCTCTCAACTAGCTCCCTCTAGAGAGAACCACCGTTGGCAGAAGCGAAAAGTAATTTAGAGAAAAGTGTGTGACATTCAGACATATAAGAGATGATAACGTTGGGGGCAAAGAATCTGAGAAAGGCATTGGTGCCGGCTGCACTTATTCAACATCCTTCACCTGGGAGCATCCAATCCACCCGTCTCGCGATTCACGTATGCCATCCCTCCATATGTGAATTTCCTCTTCGTTTATGCGTCATTCTTCTATCAGCTTACAACAAGTTTTGTGTGTCCGTTGTTTTCCTTGAATTTGTTTTTTCAGGTTAATGACGAGGATTCCTCTTGTTGGGTCTACATTGCTTCTGGCTGCCACGTCTACAAAGTGCAGGTACTCAGTGACTTCATGCATTTGGCTTGTGGTTTCTGGCACTTTTGACTTTCCGTGTTTACTTTAGTTCTAGAAAATGACGAGGCTTTGTTATTATGTTCTTTTTAGTATAAGCTCAATGATTTAGCCAGTTTGGTTTTATAAATAGTAATTTCCAATTGTCTAACGAGTCGTTTCTGAGGATTACAGAAAGCTTTATATTAGTTTTGGATATGATGGATCATCACTTTCTGTTTTCGTAGATATCAATGGAAGATTCGTCTCTCACAAGAGGGAAAGAAAGCCTCCTTGTCCCTGTGCAGACTCAGGTAGATTTGATGTTATTGAAGCTCGCTCTAGATGAAGGTTACGTTTTTTCTTGAAATGTGAGATGCAAGAAGTAGTTGAGGTTGGCTTATGCAAGAAATTGTTTGGATTTTAAAGGTTGTGGACTCTTCTTTACTCAACCGTTGCCCTCATCGATCTGAAATTCAAAGTATTTTGCTTCATGAAACTGAAAGTAGGTACTTTTGCCATGGTATATGATAAAGCATGGATAATAGTTATTCGCCTTGCTTAGCATAAGCCTCAAATTTGCTGCCTTTTCAGGATATTCTTTATTGATAAAATTACTGGTACTATAAATCATCTGCAGGCCCTGATTCCTTGGTGTTGGGAAGTGTGGATAGTTATGGCCACTTCATCGTCTCCAAGCTAGATGTTAATGGTAAAGGTAGAGTCTTTTTCATTTTTTAATGATGTTTTCTTGGTCCATACAATTCTCCATTTAGCAATGTTGGAAGGAGGTCAAAACATACCTTTTTCTGCCTTTCACTTTATGCAAAATTCACTAAGGACACTTCGCCATCTACATATATGTTTGTGCTTGATAATCTACTTGTTTGAAGGACATGATCTGAGCTGATCATCATATTTACAGTTTCACATATATTCTTATCAACACTTCTTGTAATTTCTTTTGAACTTTCCTTTTCTAACACTTGAAATCCCTTATCAATGCGCACTTCTGAAACTTTCAGATATCGACAGACTCACATACTCAGTATTGCCTCAGGATTGTGGTGTTGGAGAAGGTAGCTGGGCAGGGCTCTGTTTCCATCCCAATCAATGGTCTACGGTACCCAACTCTATAAGCGGCTTATTGAAATTGTATATCTCTGTTTTGTTAATGCAGATATCTTTCAGATATTTTTCAACATGTCTGCAAGAAACCAAATTCACGAGATTTAAATGGGCAATATTGATCTGATGCACTCACTTTCATAATGCCGTAGTTGCCCTTTGGCCTTTGCTATATATCGTTACATGAATCTAATGCTTTCTTACTATTCTGTTTCGGGATTTCACAATGCTTACTTGATTTAGTAATCTAATGGAAGGGATTTTACACAAAGAACTTTAGAAAGGAACAACCAACTCAAATATTAAGGGAATGAACTACATTCGCGCTACCTAGGTTCAAGGGCTCATTACAAGAGTGAAAGAAGCAAACTTTCCAAATAGAATTGTGGGGTAAACTAGCTGAAAAATATGAAACGGATCCTTTGCTCTAGCCACTAGACATACGGTAGAGAAGCAGAAATAGATAAAAGGAGTGTCATATGAACGCAGGATCACCTTTTTGAAAAATTTCGTATAAATATAAAGAAAGAAGTGAAGAAAAATCACTTTGAGGAAACATCACCAACCACCTATGACAGAGAGTCCCTTCCCCTCTTTGAAAAGTGGAGCCTTGCCTTGAGAAAATGTTACATAGAATTAGGGATAGAGGAGCTGGTCCCTTTCACTAGTGTTGCCAAGAAAAGTAAGTGTAGCCATTCCTTTCCCCTCAGAAACCCTGTTCTGTGGGGCAGGGCTCGGGAAGAAGTAGGCAGATAACATTATTCAGTTTTTAAAATCTCCCTTGTTACACTAATTAAGTAAGATAGAGCAAGTTCTCAAAAGAAAGCAATTTTGAATCCCTTCCATTTCTCTAAAGCCAGGGAGATAAACTCTTGAGGAAGGGTGGGCGGTTCATCAACCCTCCTTCAAACTGAAGGATGTGGTTGGCAACATTCCAATTCGAAGAAATATTCAAATATAGCTTCAATGAATCTAGTGGGAAGGAGATCCTATGCTCACAAGTCAGTCTTTTTAAGCATCAAGCTTACCCAACCATAGAAGTAGTACCAAGGACCAAGAGCTCAGAAAATGAAGATCGGGCATCCAATTGTTTTGTAAGAATACTGATTTAAAACAAAGAATAACTGGCTTCTTACAAGGATTTAAAACAAAGAATAACTGCCTTCTTACAAGATATTCTCTGGGTTGGTAGCTCAAGATCCTATTTTGTGGAAATCCTTAGATACTTCCTTCATGATAAGTTTAACAACAACCTTCCAATCTATGCGGCTCTGTCCTGAAGAGCCGTCTCCCTAATTGTAAAGAAAAGGAAAGGAGATTAGTTAGACAAATGGCTTCTTAACTCTTTGTTTTTTAGGATATAGATGTTTTAACCTCTTATGTCACTTATTTGGAAATATTTAACAATTCTAGCATTTCACTTCTTAAGTGGAGGCTTGTTCTAGCTTCTTAGTCATGAACCGTGATGATTTATGTTCTGCATAAACTTTTTCTGACTTGTTTAATCTTTTGATTCCAGGCAGCTGTAGCACGTAGCTTCTGTAGAAGTGTAGATGTTTATGATCAAGATATTCCTTTGCGAAGTTTACATACGTGAGTATGATGTGCTATTTGAAATGTTTAGTTTTGTGTATATCAATTTGAAAATATTGAAAAGCATGCTTGTTTACACACATACACAGATACAAGTGCATGTGTGGATGGGCTGGTAGGCTTAGAGGCACCATTGTAGCTGGGGACATGCTAAATGCTAAATGTTTATGCATGTCTAGACATACGCTTTTGATTCTTTGATATTATTGGATGTAAGCACAAATTACATTCTCTTGCTGTTCTGTTGTATTAGTGTATGCATGAATCTGGTGAGCAATAGCGTTAGTGTATGTGAAGGTTTTGTATCCATGTCTGCACATTCCCATATGTGTTCGCTTGTGAATATTCTCTGTAATGATATCCTCCATCTACAGATTTCTAGTCAGATAGCTATTGGAGATGTTAGAACACACCTTAATGGTTGGAAAATTGTAAAAGAGTTAAACTGGTGATTAGTTGTCTGCCATTTAGCAAGTTCCGTTGTCATCTCTACAGTTATTTATTCAAGAAACTATAAGAAACTGCTATTCTTTTGGAGTCCATTTGAATCAATTGAAGTCCATCTCATGGAATCAAAGAAGCAATAACTGCCAAACAATGAAGATGAAGAGGAACAACTTAGTATTCATCACCATTCGCTATCTTTAGACACTTGAATGTATAAATCAAAGAGGGATGCTTACACAAATATATGATGCAGCCTCTGGTATCCATCTGCGTTGAACTATTTACGGAATTTGAATCATGGAAATGAGAATTCTCTATTAGCTATCACTGAAGGATGCCAGGTAAAATTTTTTGTAATGTTGTAATTCTCTTATTTTCTGTACATTGGTTACTCTTTTTCAACTAATGCAGTTAACAATTTGGGACTTGAGAATGAAAGAAAATGGTGGTTGTGTCCATCGCATTTGTGGTTCTGTTGGCGATGTTTTCTATGCTGTCTGCAGTTCATCATCGGGTAATATTGCAGTCGGTGGAGCTGATCGCACTGCAACCATATATGATCCTCGCAGGTTTATACTGTTCTGAGCAGTGATTTATGGATATTGAGTCAGTGTCATTGAAATATCTTTTCTCATAATTAAGATGCATTGGCAAATAGTGATTATTCTAGAAGAATGCTCTATTTTAAGTTCCCTTATGGTTTCTTTGCATTCTCCTTGTGTACATAGATAAGGCATGAAATGAATGAGCTTTTTTATAATAATGAGAGAGAACTGGTTTTTGTTCTTGAATGTAGATGGGCAGCAGTTTCAAGATGGATAAATTGTTCAAAGTACGAGGTTAGTTGATCTGCCTGCCTGACTCATCATGCCATCTCATTTCTCCCCGTTACACATGTCATGATTGAGAAGAAAGATAGGAAACAATCTCAAGGTGGTTGATAAAAATGCTTCTCTTTCTAGTTGAGACTGTCATAATTAAAATAAAAAATAAAAAGATGTCATTGTAAAAAAATTCTTATAGGCCTTTGAATATGGCAATTTGGGTTCAACAGCATAGTACACAATTGGCATCAGCTGTACAAGCATTCTTATGTAAAAGGAGAATTGGTTCTATTTGAAAAATGCTGAAAGAAAACTGAGATGATATGGCATGTAGCTGGAAAATAACTCTAGTGAGTGTAAACAAACATAAAAGGAAAACAGGAAAGGCATTTGGAATGTCTACATGCACGGCCCTTGAAGCAGGAAAATCGAAATGGTTCTGAATTTTGATTAAACAATCATCTACTGCTAACTAATTTTAGTAAATTTAAAGAATGTAACTTGTCATGATAAGTGGAATACTTCTAATGATGATTATTACCACCTTGATGTGGATATTGTTGGAAACTTCTTGTAAAATATCTTCATTAAGGCAAGCTAAGAGCACGTTTGGTATTGTTTCTTATTTTAGTTTATGGTTTTGTTTCGTTAAACACAAAAATCGAAAAAAATAGTACAAAAACTGAAAACTGCAGCACAAAAACCGAAAAAAATACACAAATAAAAACAGAAAACGGAAACAAAGAGCTGAACCAAATGAGTCATAAGGTTATGATTTTTTTTTTAATGTTTATGTTCTTGGGTATGTTTAGGGAGCTTTTGCGTTAAATTTATTGGGAAGCCTAAAATATGATTTCATAGAAGTTGCAAAACTTTGAGTTTGTACTTTCTGTTTAACCTTTTTGATAAGATCCTGTAGAACCTACTTTCTGGTAACACTTCACCTAATTCCATCTATGTTATTTGGGTTTTTTTCATATTACAGTTTCTTTGTTTTTCTTCTATTGGCACTGCAGATTACTGGGCTTGCATTCTCATCTCTTTGTCCTGATTACATCTATGTGCAAGGAGTTGATTATGAGGTGAATGGTCTTTAAGCGCATATCTTAATTTTTTGTTCCTCTTGAAGTTTTTGGCGATTGCAGAACCAATTAGGTTCATACTTTTCCTATGTTGTAGTAGTTTGCTATCCTATTACATGTAGGAACTAATATGGTGATATTCCTATGTAGGATAATTATCAGAACAGTTTGTTATAGATGCTTCAACTTGTTACAAACAATTTTTACCCAAAACCCAAAATATTCTTGGCAATCCATGTTAAGGTAAAACCTTCATCATATGGACACACACAAGCTTATACTGTCATTAGTGAAATGATCTTAGGATAGACACTTCTACTTCATCACTAAAAGAAAATAACAGCATGAGACTTTTTTTCTCTTAGAATGTCTTCGAGATAAGCAATTGTAGTTAAAATTTTCAACATTCAAAATTGAAGTTAATCTCTAAGTTAAGATTATCACTTTATCAATTTAAATTAAAAGTCAACACCAAAATCTTCATAAAAAAATGAAACAAAAATCATGACAATAAAAATAATAAAACAAAATCAAGATGAAACAAAACAGTGACATTGTTTACCATGGATGCGGTATTGATGATAAGTACTATTTATGTTTTTCTTTTATCACTCAGATTTTGTCTGGACAGAAAATAAAATGACTTATTATTCATTGTAGGGCAAGACATACTAATATTTTGAAATGTGATACCTAACCTACTCTGTAGAAAGTAATATTTTGATATTCCTATATATAACAATAATTTAAAACTCTAACAACTAGCTTTAGTTTGTTCCAACAATTTTGGATTCATAATTTATTTGCCAGTTTTTGTAATGTCTCATGATTCTCTATTACATTTTTATTTGACCAGACGACTTGGGGATGAAAATTGATTTTATCATGTAACTATTCCTTCATACCTTTTGACTCTTTAATAGTCACATGATGAACGCCATAGAATCATGTTTGTACTTGCAGGTCTTTTGTGGACAGTGGAAAGAGAAGAATAAAGTTTTCTCATTTAGAGGAGATTCAAACTGGCTTGGCTTCAGTAAGGTATTTTGTACTGAAAGTTCATATATGGTAGACACTCGCCACTTTGTATTGGTTATACGTAGTGGGTTTTGTATGTCAACTTTGTGTTCTCTGCTGCTTGCTTCTAAATTTAGATTATTGTGGTTGGAATGCTGAGGTTGAATGAGCTGACGCGGCTGGTTTAATAAAAAAAATTACAAAAGCTGCTTCTCAACTAGAATTCAATTATTAAACACGGGCTCTATCCCTCTCTCTGTTGTGGTTGTTGACTTCTAATTTTTATTGCAATGTGAACTAATAATAATAGTAACTTATGATGAGAATCCAGTTGCTAGTTATGGTTAATCATTCTGGAAACTTACAATTCTAGTAGTATGGTCATCATATGCTGCTGATATCATATTTATTGATGATTACTTGTTTTTTATATAGAACTTATAAGTAGGAATTCTCAGTTTGGAACATATTTTCCGTAGCTTATTGGTTCTGAACATGTTCTTAGATTGAAATAAGCTAAAATTTCTGATCAATTTAAAAAATTGATTGTATTAGAGTAGGAGATTCCTTACATCTCAAAAGGTTTGAATATCAATCCTTTATGCAGAGCTCCAATAGGGACGTCCTGGGCGGGTGGTGTGATTCAGGCAGCGTATTTGTTGCAGATGTTGAAACAAAGATAGTGATGTAACTGATAAATATGCTGAGGCCTTCATGAATGAAGGATATTCGTAGTGGTACTTCAACTTTCTTCTCACTAATTTCTCCATCCTTATTATGAAATTCGGCAGTCTTTATCATTCTCTATCCTTATTATGCGAAAGTCAAAGCTGCCAGCAACAATCTAGTCACAAGTTAAAGCTCACAAGCATAAATCTTATTCAATTCCAGGAAATTAAAAAATAAAGTCAATGTATGATTCACACACGTTAGTTTCTAGAGAGAGGAGCGTCTATTTCTATTGTGGCCTTTGACCATCAAAGTTGAGGTCTGAACATGGGGTCGTTCTCTTTTGTTTATTAGGTTTTACAGCTGATCTTACAGAACGTGGATATCAGAAGTTGTAACTGTTTAATGTTGTCCAATCTCCTGCCCTATGTCTTATTGTTGAATGACAGTGGGTATATGCACTCGTATATTATTTTATAGGTTTAGTCATTACTGCTAAACCTTGCTTTTCCTTTGCCCTGTGCCTGTCTTGGAACTGAAGCAAGTGAAAAGCTAACTCAATACAACTTTATGGTGTTGGGGCTACATGCTTGTAAGATTCCATAGTCTTTTCACCCTTGTCCTCCATTGTTGTCTTGTGAAACAATCTATTTTGTATACTTAAAAAGATCATGCAAATTCAGATTGAAGGGAGTAACTATACAGGTAAAATACGCAATAACTCCTCGTGGTAATCTCGTATCTAAAGTTTAGATGCAAAATGGGTCTTTTGATCAGGCTTTTTCTTATCATATTTTTAGGATTTGTGACCTATAAAATTGTCCACAACTTCTGTTAAAAATGCATGCAAAGGCGGACGATGAAGGATCCAGACTGCTCTCCTGCCATGTTAGGTTGGTGATGTTTGGAGACCGCAAAAATGGGGTCCCATCTTCCGAGATCAAAAGTCTAATCAACAGCTCACCGAACAGCTACCATTTTATGGACGCATATCATTTAACTAATGAAGGACCCATCTCATTTATGCACCATTCCCCAATGTTGTGTGTGCGTTACCAGTAGCTGGCCATACTGTGGAGCTGATTGAATGCCATGTATATCTCATGCAGGAAGTGGTCATAGTGATGATATGAAATCTCAAGTTGAATGGTTCAGTTCCAATTGACAGAGAAAGTTACCAACCTTATTGCTAGAAATAGACGAGATGGGAGGAAGTTTAGGTTGATGAGCCAAGATGAACACAAAAACCATTAAATGCAGAGGTTCCCACCGTTCCAATAATAATTTTGACCTGATTAAGGCGCACACGTCGTCCTCCGAAACAGTGACCAAATAATGCTAATAATAATAATAATTCTCAAGGTTTACTTTTCACGCCCATTTTTACATAGAAACGAGCTCAGGTGGAGGTTCTCTTTGTGTCCTAAATTCTATTTCAACCCCAAATTTGATCAAACATAGATTAATGTATATGTCGCATCAAACCTATATAATGATAAGAGTTCTAGTAAAATCTCATAATAGCTCTAAGATAGGAATAAGTTTCTTGTGATCATCATTCATATTTTAAAAGTATTATGGATCACACACGATGAAGAAGTGAAATGGAGAAAAAGAAGAATAAAATTGACTGCAGGGAGAGATACATTCGTCTATGTATATTTGTCAAGTAGTAAAATCGTTTTTTTTTTAAAATTTTTATAATAGTGAAATTTCTAATGTTTATTTTTAAGTCTATTGAATAAATTATTTGATAAATACAACAATATAATTGATAGATTATGTATCGTTTTTAAAAAAAAATTAATTGAAAATTTTTTAGGGTACTAACTAGCCCTAACTCCAATTTATAATTTCTTAGATTAAGAATTTATTGAAAAACATGGTCCATGGATTGAACAACCCCTGTGATGAATCATATGATATGTTGCTTCCTGGATTTCGGACTTATCCCCTAAACTTGATGTATTGGTGAGGAGAAGTGTGTAAAAGAGAGCCGAAAGTGTCCATCTCGAAAAATGCATTCATTATACGTGGGCGGGTCCATTATTTTCAGGACCACTACTCCTACTCCGATGTAAATTTGCTTCCCTTTGTACGTCACATCACAAGAATTTATTTGTTGACAAAGACAAACCCTAGCAGCTTGGTTTTTTAAAGGAAATAATGGATAGATAAGAAAAATTTTCCTATTTTGTTGTAATTAATTAAGAAAAATATTTTCGTCTCTTTATACCTCATTCTCTTTTTAAATTAAATTAATGTCTCTGTTAAAATTTAAATCATAGTAAAAGGATATTTTAAATATTTCATATCGATAAATTATGCCATTAACTAACTACACCCTATTCATGTGAGTGTTAAAAAGAACAAATACCAACTTTCATTTTCTAAAACCTTAGAAACTCATGATTGTGTAGTTTTGATATTAGTTTTGATTTTTTGTTGTAATTTTACATTTTGTATTAATTTATATAGTTTTTTAATTTTTATACTGATTTTAACTTTTTATATTATATTACTATTGTATTTTTCCATTTTTATACCATTTTTTATATTTATATTTAAAAGAAAGAAACTAAAACAAAAAAAATGATATAAAACATGACCTTAAATTAACAATTGACAAGTTAATCTTTCTTTGTTAATAAAAAGGATAAATTTAAGATTTAAGATTTAAATGTAAATTAAGATTATATTTTTACATTTTTAAATATTTTAATTAAACACTAATATTTTAAAAATATCTAAATTAAAATTAAAATTGAATAGAATTCTAAATTTGAATTTAAATGTTTAGTTAAGGCTTTCTTTTGCTAGTAAGGTTCTTTCTTTAAAAGTTTTTTTTAAGGGACTGTTTGGTATCACTTTATTTTTTCGTTTTTATTTTTTATTTTTATTTTTTATTTTTGTATTTTTATTTTTCTTATAAAGAAAAACGAAAACATGTTTGGTTGATATTTGTGATAAAAAATAAAAAACAAAAAATAAAAACGTGTTTGATTGAGATTTATAAAAAATATATAATTTAATATTAATAGTCCAATATGAAATAAATTTAAATTATTTGACTAAAAAATTTTATACACCTTAAAAATATATTATTAATTAATAAATTATATTCATTATTCAATGTAAAAAAAATTTGTTTATAAAATATGTTTTTAAAATATAGAAAAAATATTATTTTATTATTTTATTATTTCTGTTTATATTTTTCTAATTTTAAAAATAAAAAATATAAACATAATACAAATAAACACATTTTTTTTTTTTTTTAAAATAAAAATAAAAAATAAAAAATATAAATTACACCAAACAACCTAATAATTGCTTAGAGGCGAAGAAAAAACCCTACTGCAATCTTTCGTATTACACACACAATCCAAGAAAGTTTTGTCATCTGTACAAATTTGGCATTCCAATGAACATTGAGCTAAGCTTTTTTCCCATGCAGCTTTCATCGCTGCAAGAACCCAAAAGCTTCAAGAATCCCAATGTTATTTCAGTAAAGATTGCAGTGTTGTACGAAAACAAAGCAATTATTCAATCGGCATGTGAATTCGTGTAATAGGATAGGATGGGTAATTAAATTAATTAATAATATCAAATGGGAATTTAGCCAGACTAGGAGCTTTGAGTTGTGGAGATTGTACTTGTCGGGGAACAAATCTGAAAAGAATTCTAGTCTTTTCAGATTTTGTCTCCTTTTAATTTTTTTAAAAAATAATGTCATAAACTCATTATCTTGTTCTTTTTGAGCTTTTTTAATATTGAAAAAAAAAATTCTTCTTCTTATGTATCAAATCAAAGTTTTAAATGGGATAGAACTGACGTGTATTATACTGAATTTAAATATCAATTAATATCGATCATGTCGATTGATATTATTAATACTGATTAGCATCAATTAAAAATATTGTTATTTCTCTTTAAAAAATTTGAAAATCATAAAAAATGAATATGTTCTTGCTAAATATTATTACTTCCCATAAAAAATATCTCTTAATACATAGTTTAAAATGGTTCTTATCAGATATATCTTTTTCATATGATAAAACAAATTATAAGAAATCAAAAATTGTTCTCCACTCATTGCTATTAAAAAGGGGTTCTCTTGTTTGACCCCCCATTCTCATGTTGCAATTAATTCCCAACCACAACTTGGACACAATCAAAATTGCACATGTTCCCTATGTTGTTCAATTTACATTAAATTAAATCATAATTGCAAAATGCATTTATACTATATATTGGATACAACAAAGAAGTTAAAATAAACAAAAAAAAAAACACCAATTGATTTATTATTATAGTTTTTTATTTTTTAAATATAGGAATAATTGCTTCCAACAAACACGATCCAGTTTTAATAACACCAAAGTGGAACAATGAACATAACAACAAAAGCAGGGATTTTCGTTCTAGACCATCCCTTACCTAAACGTGCCACTGCCTCCTAATAATATATCTTATCTTCTATTTAGTTTTTTTTTTCACTTGATTTTCTTCTTTTAATATCCCACTTATAATATTATGCAGGCCGGCCAGTCACTCTCGTTGACATATATTTGTACTCTTCGTCCTTATTATAGCCACAAAATTTTTAATTTTTTATTAAAAATTACTAGCATGCAATTAGGGTTAACGTGATTTTATGTTTAGTGTATTTTTAATAATACACTAATATAACATAAAAATTAAAAATAATACACAAAAATTAATATAAATATATAAAAATTATAGTTAACAGTATTATCAAACGACCTCTAAATTAATTTACTTATAAATAAAGTTTGAAAACTTTTAAAAGCGATATTTTTCTCTCTTGCTTTAGTGCTAAAATGAAATGGATCCTTATTCCTTATTTCCTTCATTTTCTCACAAAAATTATATTAAAAAAAAGGTAGACGAAGGTTGAAAGAAGGATCCAAGTGTCTTATCTGTCAGACATTAGGTATTCGTACTTAATCTCTTCCGAGAAAGATGGGACAGGTAAATCTCTTCTCTTTCATATTTTCCCATTACTTCAAAGTAGTTTT
>JAOXYD010000002.1:7084281-7096207 GCA_028565735.1 Pinacopodium congolense
TCTATAATTAGCGTGCAATTAGGGTGCAGGGGGTTTTTATAATCTTCTTTTTATGATTTACTTTCTCGAAATAAAATCCAAATTTCATATATTTATTATTGGTAAGGTAAAAAGAGAAAAGATATTTATTCTTTTTTGTATTTGACTCGTCATTAATTTTTTATAATTTAATATTCCAAATTTTCATATTTAATTCAATAGTTTGAATTTTTAGTTAATTTTTCATCAAATCATGCAACGAACATCTAACAAATAATTTCCTGATAATTGCAAAATAACTGAAGATAGAACAGAAGGGATTATGTAAATTATAAAAAGTAAAAACAAGTACCGTGAAATATGATGGTTTCTTTTTATAATATAACAATTTTATGAGAAATACGTGCCTTTTAATCAGGTAAAAAGAGGATGTTCCGTCATTAAAAAAAGCAAGTATTCTATAATCTACAGTCTACACACTAGACCAAGTCTCTCCGCACTTTTACGTGCCAACGAAGACCCAGCTGTTTAGACTCTCAACCACGTGTGCACGCCCCGAAAATGACATTCAATATCGCTTAATACTCAAAACAACCACGTGGCATACATCACCATCCTCCATCATTTAATCGTTACCTCATTTTCTAGTTAAACGGCGTTGATCCATTCCTTATAAGAGAGTGGACCCCACAGATTCTCACCGACTTTTTTGGCTTTCCCCCCGATAGCTCGTCCACAGTGCGTGTAAGAAACCAAAACAATATACCGTTTTTTGTGAAAATTGAATAAGGCAAAAACTTTCCGGTAACAGTAATTATAAGAGTTAATTTTTAGCCCAAGCTTTTTTATCAGTTTTTTTAAGATATAATCCCCTTTCCCTCTAGGGTTGCTAACCAATCAATGACTCTTCTGCTTTCCCTTTCCCTCCCCAAATTTGTTCCAATTATTGTTTGATAATGCCAGCAACGGCGGATTACCCAGGCTCGGCGGCCGCATCGTTTGGGCGTTCACTCCTCAGCCTCCGGCGTGAGCAGGTACACGCCATGGGCGAGAGCCACGAGCCTTCGAGCCTCGACCTGGAGCTCGAAGCCTTCCAGAAACAGGTCTCCGACAGATTCACGGACCTGTCGAGCGTGGGCTTGCAGGAGTTGCTCTCTCTCTCTTGGATCAGGAAGCTTCTTGATGCTTTCCTCTGTTGTCAAGAGGCGTTCAGGCTGATCATATTGAATAATAGGTCGCTCGTTTATCGTCAGCCCTTGGATCGTATGGTTCAGGACTTCTTCGAACGCAGCGTCAAGGGTTTGGATGTGTGTAATGCAATTCGCGACGGTATTGAGCAAATCAGGGAGTGGTTGAAGCTTCTCGATATCGTCCTCTGCGCGTTAGATAATCAGAAATTTCTTGGCGAAGGCCAATTTCGACGCGCCAAGAAAGCGCTGGTTGATTTGTCCATTTCGATGCTTGACGAGAGGGAGTCCACTACAGGTTTGGCGCATAGGAATCGTTCCTTTGGACGGCAAAACCCGTCTTCAAGAGACCAGCATCATCGAAGCCTAGGCCATTTTAGATCGTTTTCCTGGAGCGTTTCGCGGTCGTGGTCTGCGGCCAAACAGCTTCAAGCAATTGGCAACAATTTGGTGGCTCCGAAGGCGAATGATATCGTTGCGTCGAATGGGATAGCGGTGGCAGTTTATACGATGAGCTCGATATTGTTATTCGTGATGTGGGCTCTGGTGGCGGCGATTCCTTGCCAGGATAGGGGTTTACATGTCCACTTTTCGATTCCCAGAAACTTCCCGTGGGCTGCTCCCATACTGTCTTTGCACGATAAGATTTTTGACGAATCGAGGAAGAGGGATAGGAGGAATGCGTGCGGGTTGTTGAGGGAGATTCATCAGATAGATAAATCGACGAGGTTGGTGGGTGAATTGGCTGACACGGCTCATTTTCCATTGACGGACGATAAGGAGATAGAAGTGAGGCAAAGAGTGGAGGAGCTGAGACTGATCTGTGAGGGAATAAAGGAGGGTCTGGACCCGTTGGAGAGACAAGTGAGAGAGGTGTTCCATAGAATTGTTCATAGCCGAACTGAAGGCCTCGACTTTCTTGGTCGAGCCAATCATAATGATTGATATTGTTAATGGGTTGTCGTATATGGGAGTTTGAAGAAATTGGTGGTGGTTCAAGAATAAAAGGGTAAGGAAGCACAAGTGTTCATGTATTTATCAGCCAATATATAATGTATAAAGAAAATGTAGGTCTCTCTAAACTGAGGACTGTCCAAGGTCCAGGATGCTGTTCGTCAGCTCGTGTTACTCTTATGTATAATTGAAATTTCCGAGTAAATTGCATCTTGCTGTTTCAGCTGATTTTTGTGTTGATCTTGATTTTGTTTCTTTTTTACACCTATGTAGTTTGTCTTTGTAGGGGGCAAAAGTTTCAATTCTTTTGGTCAGTCTACAATTTGGTTTCTATTGCAACTACAATTTGAGGAGCAGAATATAAATGCTGCTCCTTATATTTGGTTTATTTGGAACTTTGATAGATGATGGGTGTGAATGGGAAATCAGAAATCCTCATTTTGTCTCATGAATTCTCCTGTTCGTCTTTGAACGGCTAGCCTGTGTGTGCTCATTTTATCCCATTCTTGGGACATAGTTGGCAACTTCTCTTAGCATAAATATTTAAAGTTAATTCTCACCACGATTAATATTGAATTTCTTATCCACTTGGTCTTATCTCAATCTGGAATTGAGCAATTAACTGGGGAATGTTGCATCTTTTGATTGGTGTAGTTAGAACCTGAGTTGTCAGCTTTCAGTGTCTACATGGAATGGGACAGAGATGGATTCTTGTTTATACACAGATTTTCTATATTTTCTTTGGAAGAGCTTCTATCGACCAGACAATTAACCAAAGGATGTCGTGGCTAAGCTAACTTTGATCTTTATTACTGATATCTGATGAATTCCTGCAGGTGAAAGAGAGATTCTGCTTATAGTATCTCCCTTACGTAAATTTCTAATCTCCACTCTACTCTTGAGATGCATATTACTCGCCCCATTTTGGAATTCCTTCTCATGCATGCCAGACCCAGATTTCTTTTTCTTTTTTTTTTCCATTCTTCGTGTTCTCTACTTGTTACCTGCATTAATGTTGTAGCTCACGTTGATTTTGTCAGAGTTGAAGTCCTTGGAAAAATTGGAATTCAGAGTCTTTGACCCTTGAAAACTGGCCGTGCTCAGTTGAATGGTTGAATTTTTGTTCTCCTGATTAGTATTTTATTATTTATGTCTTCATGTAGATGGTCTAATAAGTTGCTTTTCTAATCTTGACGTCTAGAAATATTGAATTCCACCACTTGCTCGCTTTGTGTTAGAAAGAAATAATGCCGCCGATTTTAACCTTGTTCCTCCGCTATGGAAAGTCAAAATGGCCATGAGCATCGTCTTACTGCATTGTGATTCTTCACAATCACATTAGGATAACGGTGCTGTGCATTTTACAGGTGGAGCAAGATTATGATAATCTGGAGTATAGTTAGATGGAATTGTTCTGATCTTGTTGACAGGTAACATCCATTGCCACAACTTTTACCCGTTGGAATCTCCAGTTGGTGATTCTCTGGGTCTCAATTCTAGCTATTTTCTCATTTTTATTTCTTGTGGAAACTTAATATTCTATATTTGTGGTCCCTTTATCATTCTAGGCCGCTAAAGTACATATCTTTTGCGTACTTTTGTAAGCTGTTCAAATTAGCAAGCATGAAATTACATTACCATAACAAAGATCACTGACGCAAATGGGTGTGGCCTTAACTTCGATAATGCTGCAGTTTATGATGAATTCTTATCTTTTTCGTGGCTATGGTTCTTTAGCATCTTCTTCTTTTTTTTTTTGCTGTTAGATTGCAGCAATTAATTACGGAATTCATATTAGGCAGACTCAACAGAAATTGAAGGAGGCCTTTGCTCATCCCAAGGCAACGTTTCTCCGATGTGAACAGCTGGGCCGGAACAATTTAATAGCCATTCATTTCCTTTTATCGGTTTTCCCATTTTTCTTAAACCTATCTATTGCTGACTTATAGGACATCTGCAGAGCCGAAGACTGGTGAAACATAACATCAGGAGTGTCGTATGCATAGCACATTATCAGTGGCTTGCATTTTGCACGCATATAAAGCAGCTGACCAAATTAGTGGGCCTCCTGGCCCCCAACTGGTTAGTTGTCGTTACTTATTACGCCTTAATTGTAAAAAGCTCTTTCGTGTCTGTTTTGAGTTGTAAGGGTATACGTGTCAAGGAAAAGGACCTCTCGACAACCATAAGATTCTTCTATACTCTTGAAAGGATTAGCTTTCAATTTAATGGTGGTCGGCTAAAGTTTTTATAGCCGATTCATTTCTTCGTATTCACAATTCTCACCAACTTGGACGCACATTATAAATTGCAGAACCGGAACAAGGTAAGTACCTCAAAGCAAAGGATTTCGGCTAGAACCAGCTGTAAGCGTGCAGCTGCCCGAGTTGTTTGTGTTTGTTACAAGAACAAGCAAGCATTTTCCTTTCCTCTTATTTCCGGTATACTTGGCAAGAAATTGGATGCGAGGACTCAAAAGACTTTACATGTATGATATAATAGCATCCATTTTGTGATTGCTTGTAAAATTAGATTTTTCTGAATAACGAGGCTTATATGTGAAATTCCTTTATTATTGGAATGATATTTCACAAAAATTGAAATTTTGGATAGGAACAATATCATTATTTATATTCAATAACATATTAAAGTGGATGAAAATAATTTAATTGGATGATTGTCTTATATTCTATACTAAAAGTAATTTGATAACACAGATCTTATTCTCTATACTATTTGTTCATACTAAAACTTAGGTAAAAAGTGTCAATTTAATACTAAGGTTTGGAATAAAATTCAAGTAAGATTTTAACGTTTTTAATTATTTAAAAAACCCTTTAATTATTGTAAAACGTTCCAAAATGACGGTAGATCATTTTTTTGTTAAGTTTTTCATCAATTGCCTTTTGAGTATGCCAAATGGCATAATCTAATTAGATCATTTTAAATGTATCCCACACACGTCTACAAAGAGGCTAATGAAACAAGTGGTACAGAAACAAGAAGACATGCAAAGGAAGTTCCTCGAAGCAATTAAGGAGCGTGAACATGAAAAAATAGTTAGAGAAGATTCACGGATAATGCAAGAAATGGGTCGAATCAAAAGAAAACGTAAAATTTTGGCTCAAGAAAGATCAATAGCTGCTATTAAGTATGTAGCATGTATGACATGTTTGCAGTAACTTGTCTGAACAACAAAATCCGAGATAGGTACAACATAATTTGACGCTGCCGCCGCAGCCTCCTTACACAACCTGTGGTTCCACACCTGTCACAGCCACCAGTGCTACCACAGTCTTAGTCAGCAGCCCCTCCATTGCAGTACCGACAGCGTTAGCACCACCTCAGCAACAAATGGTGGCAGCAACTAGTGTAAGAATGTTAAAATCATCCGATAATGGGGTTTAGAAATTGATGGCTAAAAGTTCTTCTAGATGGCCTAAAGTAGAAGGCCAAACTTTAATTAGGCTAAGGACTAATGTATATGTCAAGTACAGAGAAAGTGGACCAAAAGGGCCACTATAAGAGGAAATCTCGCCTAGCATGAGAAAGTTGTGCTATAATCTTAATGCCAAAAGATGCAAAGATAAATGGGAGAATATCAACAAGCACTTCAAGAAAGTGAAAGAAAGCAACAAAAAAAGGCTCGAGGATTCTAAAACATGTCTATATTTTCACCAACTTGAGGCCTTGTACAGCGAGAAGAAAAAGACTGATGGTCCATCCCAAATATAAACCCGAGAACTAGGTGTCATTGATGGTCACTCCCGAGCAGCAATAGCCACCTCCTCAACAAGAACATAGAACTGATTCGATGATGGAAGATTTGGAAAGTGATGAGAATCAAAATAACAATAAAGACAATGAAAATGTGGAGGGAGATGAAGCTGGTGACTATGAAATTTTAGCCAACAAACCAGCAGCAGCAACCATGAACACAGGACATTGAGGCCAAAGTAAAAAAGGAAGTTGCATAAAGAGTCAGTAGTTATTGGACTGCGCACCAAGTGGGTCTGATTTCGGCAACCGTGAATTGTGGCGGAGGGATTTGAACTTGTCAGCATGAACACATGGTGGGGTGGGGTAGCATATGGTCAGTGGGCAGGATTTGACTTAACTTGTGGCTTTTTCTTTTTATTTTTTCCCCTTGTTTTCCTCCATGGTAATTGTATTCATGATCTGCTTTTATAGCAACAGTTGAATCACACGTTGTTCTTTTTTATGCATTTTCTTACGGGTGAGATTGATCTATTGAGCAATAAATGTCAAATCTAGTATCCTTCATCTTATTGATTTGTTTCAACGAACCAATGTCGTTAGTTAATTCTGCACTGGAAGCACTTCAATCAGAGCTAAATTGGAAGCCAGTTCTTATACGTAGTAAAATAATCAGAATTTGTTCGAGAGCTGTGAAAATTTTCACTTACTTTGTTTTAAGCAAATTCAACATTCTTGGGCGAAGCATCAGGCGTGGTTCAAAGAGTGTAGGATTGCATTCCCTTCAAGTGTAGCAGGATGCCATGGCAGTAGCCTTTATTGTTGAGATAACCAACTTAGAAATGAAGCTTGTAAAAAAGTCATCAACTATTTCCTTTTGTTTCTGATGATATTGATGACCACCACTATAAAGGAAAGAAGAACGGCTGAGCCTGCAAAAAAAAGAGGAGGACACAATCTTTTTGAAACAGTAAGATCTTTCTGTTTCCCCTCCATAGATTCTTTCTCGTCAACTCTTTCTCTGGGAAGGTTTGCTGTTTCAGCAGTTGCCTCTTGTATTTCATTCTCTACTTGCTCACGGTTGTCATGCGTTTTTGGTAGATCCTCTTTTTCCTGAACAGGTTCAGGGCTTTTCAGTTCGTCAATGTGTTTGTCAGGTTTTTCTTCCTGGAAACTTTCTGTCTTTTTCAATTTCTGTTGTTTCTTAAACTGATTTTCTTCAGCTGATCTTGGCTCCACTTTCTGTGACTGCTCAATGTCTTCCCTAATATTAGGTTTTGGCAATGTGGCTAACATAGCAGGAGATTCTGCAGTTCCGGCTTTTCCGAACTCCCTACTGTACTCAATTGCAGGTTTTTCAGATATTATCGAACCTGGAGCTCTTTCAGGCATGACTTCTCCTTCATCTTTCATTTTTCTCGACACTTCATTGATATTTGCTTCCAATAGCTTTGCCTTTTCTTCTTTATACTGTGTCTTTTTGCCCTCGAGCTTTTCCTCTTGGACCCCTTTATCTTTGTCACTTACAGGAAATGGTTCAGATACTTCTGTCATTGCCTCGGGACCGACCTCCTGCTTCACAACTCTGTCAATTTCTTTACTCTTAATGCTGGTTCCTGTGCTATCTTCTTTCTCTATATCCTTACATTCCCTGTCGCTTGGAAATTTGTCTGCTACTTCTTCTGTTGCATCAGGTTTCCTCATGTCAAATTCCTTTCGAGCAACTTCTTCAGTTTCTTTCGCTTCTTTAGTCTTCGGTTCTGCTTGCTCCCCAAAACCCTTGTCAGCTTCAGCTTTCCCTCTATCAAGCTCCCCATCTTTCACCTCCTCAAATCCTAGCCCGCGTATTCCTTTCGCCAATTTTGGCATATTAATTGTCAATAGTGATTCATCATCATCGAACTTGGCTTTGATTCGATCCAAAATGACACCATGAGGAATTCGAAAAACCTTCTTGAATGTCCTCAACTCTACATCTTTCTTGTGCATAGTCCACCCCACCAACGATAGCTCCTGAACTGGTTTTTGACCCTTAATCGAAATCTGACTTCCGTCTTCATTGATCTCTATATCAATATTCTGCTTTTTAAATCCTGTATTTGCATACATTTAATCGAAAAATCTAATAATAAACACAAGATAGCAAATGTTAGAGAGACATTAAAAGAAAACAACCTTTGAGGTGTATAATGAGGATGAACATGGTGTCAGTTTCTCTAGAGAAGACAGCACCACTTCGGTCCTTGGCAACCCGAAGATCAGAGAAGGTGGTGACATCATCTCTGGTACGGGTGATCTTGAGTCCCAATTCTAGCTCCATAACACTCCTTTCTTTGCTGTTATCAGATACGTGAGAAACAGTTTAGGTATTAGATCAAAAGAGCACCTTAACAATCCTGAAAAAGAAGCTAAGTAATAGATTTGGTGTAGATACATGATAAAAGCACATATTCATTGCTTCTTAACGAGTCATTGGTAGAACAGTTGATGGAATGCTTCACAGGTTTTCTTCCTCGGCGAGGAAGTTAACGAATCTTTAAAGGTTAACTAGAAGTCGAAAAATAACCACAGGTTGGAATGCCATCACCACTCTGTAAAGCATAAATGGCATATGTCTAAAGGTGATTACTGCACAGGCCATTCTACAGACAACCCCATTTGACCTGGTTTTTCAGATACGCTTACATATACAGTGATCTCTGGAGGCAATTCCTGCTTCATCGGCTTTTCAGGATCGATCTCATTTAATTATTAAATTAAGCAATTTAAGCATATTTTTTCAAATCAATTTTAAAACCAACTTTTCCACGAGTATATAGGTTAAAAAGTAATAGATTAGAGTATTTTAAATTAGAATCATCATTCTCACGAAAAAAACAACTTTATAAATATTAAGTCACTTGAATTACAATTATTTAGAGAAATTATATTAAGTAAATTAACTAATTAAAATTATTAAATTAAATTAAAAACTTCAAATTATGTAAAGAAGATTAATGATGAGTTTAAGGATTGTTTATATGAATTAAATAGCTAAAGCTTTGGTTTTTAATGATCTAAATGAATTAATTTAAGATTGAGAAGCTTCACATAGGACAATTTCACTAATTCAAGACAATTTTTGGTTAAGACAATGCCTCTTCCTTTATTAACTTAAATTGAAGTTTGGTCATTCATCAATTTTAGGTATTAGGTTTAGAGTTAAAAAATTTAACCTAAAAATTCTTATTTTTCATATTAAAACCCTTATGATAAATTAAGGTTTGATCATACAACTATTTAAACCATGTTATTTAACAAATTATCCAATACCTTAGGAGGTAGATTTCTTGGATCCTAAGATTGTTTCTTAATTTTATTTTAAGTGATCAAGTTAGAATAAGTTTAAGCACTTCATTTAAATAAAGAGCAGTCTTCAATCACAAATAAACAAATATTCAGAATATATTCAAATCATTTATTAATCATTTCTTAACTAAAAATCAACTCAGCCACTCATTTGAACTAAGAGACATATCATGTTCATTATAAACATCATATCTTTGAACATATAAAACAATGAGTTGATTTCAATGTAAAAATAGGTTAAAAAAGCACTAAATGTTGCTACAAACATGTGTACAAATCTAAATCATGTGTTTAAATTGTTATAATTCTCAATAATAAGTTTACATATGTAAAACATAACAAAAAAGATGAAGAACACAAAAAGAAACCCCTAAAACTTGAGATAATCTAAATTTTGATCTAATAACGTGTTCTCTCTCTCTCTCTCATTCTTCTAAAAATGGCTTCAGAACCTCTATAAATATCCTCCCTGCAAATGGCTCTAACTTGATGCAAGTTACATCTATTTTGGTTAGATTTCCAGCTGAAAATTTTGCGACATTTATTTAAATGAAACTTGAAAAGGACCTAAATAGCTTCATTTAATCCCTTTTGTTTAATTTTGGAAGCTAACTTAAACGTAAGTTTGCAAGAACTTAAAAACGTGAATTAGAATTAGGGTTGCCATTTAAGTCTTAATTTACTCCAAACTTCATATTTTTATTGATTTGTTCTTCAATTAGAAATTAATTTACAAATTAAACAATTTCAAATAGAAATTAAACACTTAAACATTAAAAAAAGTAAATTTATATCAAAATATCATAAAAAAACACTGCTGCTATTATTTTTGTGACAAGATAAAAAATTATTTTGTTTCTATTACTCCGTACCAATGTCCATTGGACATTTGTGATGGCTCTAAGATACTACTTTTGAGAAATTAAATTAAGAGTATTGATATGTTACTTGTGTTTTCAATATGATATTGCAATTTAGTGAAAATTACATACTAAAGTACGAATAAGTATAAGAGATCATAAAACTAATTAAATGAAAATGTAAAGCCCCGAATTATACCCTAATTATAAATACATAATTTATATGCAAATTGGGTATTAAATCGATAATTTAATTGATGAAATTGATGTAGGATTGTGGTGTTAAGTTGGTAATAATTTCCTACACTGTTATCTCTTGAGTATCCCTCATGGTTTTTACAATTGACTAAGATACACTTACCCAAAAATTACCAAATTTAGAAACAGGTCAATTGGGCATTAAGGAACATTTTTCATATTCAAACCTTCACTAAATTCGGACATTAGGAGACCCAAAATCAGGACTCAATGTAGTGTCCCTAATTTCGGGTTTCATTGTGAGCAGTTTCGATAAAAAAATCAGAACGTGAGTTATACTCTTCCAAATGACCTGATTCTTTTTACAAATTAAAGCTAAGAGATATGGTTACAACTTTTATGTTTTAGGTATTAACTAGTTTTAGCTCTAAAATTTCATAATTAAGCCTTAATCTACGGGTTAAAATCCATGGGCTTCAGTGGAACAAATGACATGGAATTAGTAATGATATGTGGATGTATAAAGTTAGAACAAGTGTAACCCTTTATATGTGAACATTTGGCAGCACATGGGAGAGCTCTTGGCAGCAGCTTTATAAGACAAATAGAGGGTTATTAGGGGGAAAAATGTTGGACATATAAGATAGCATGTGTGTTGCCATTTAGTCATGTGTCAAATATGCAAGGAGAAGATAAAAGGGGGTTACTTCTCTTTGGCTTGGTCTCTCTCTACATCATCGAAAACTCCTCCTCCCTCTTAAGTTTTGATTTTTCTTTTGGCTTCCATGTGGGTGATTCCAACTGCATCTAAGGTGAGTTAATGAATTCTAAGAAAGGTTGTGCATGAAGTTAAGTTTAGTGCTAAGTTGATCCATTTCATGTAGATTTTTTCTTCATCACCAAAACTCTAGCTTGTTCCCTAAGGTTTCTAAAAATTTTGTAGAATTGTGGATCTTTCAAACATTGCTAGAAAGGTAAGGGAATTATGTGGTATTGATTTTTTTTTATTGATGAAGAAGGAAGTTTAAAACCAAACATATAGGAAGTGATTGAAGTGCTGGAAATTTTCTGAAGCTGGGTCATCTGAATAGGTTTTAGTATTGTAGCTATATCTTGAACTGTAAGTATCCAAATTTGATGATTTTATGTTCTGTGTAAACTAGACACTTTTATCTACAATTCTCATGAGGAATCGAAATTGGATTTTGTTAGTAAGGGTAGTGAAATTGAGCTCGAAGTTGAGTCTAGATGCTAGAATTGATTCTGAAAAATTTTCTGTAGTTAGTTCATCTTTGTGGACTATTTTGAAGTAAATGTTGGCTACGGTTTTGATTTAATGTATATGTTTTGTTTTAATACATCTAGACCTGAATTATTATATTGAATAATCAGGTGTAATTAGTTCAAAATTGTATTGAATATTGGCTATAATTGAAGTGCAATTTTGGTGATTAAGGTATGAAAAAATTCTGTCCTAAATTACTTTCAATTAAGCTTTATTTGGACATATTATGTAGTGGATTAGAAATGAGAATAAGGACTAGTTGTGTATTGCCTTTGGAAAGGCTGCGTTTGTTTATGATAGAGGAAGGTTATGGAGATAGAGGAACCATAATTGGTTCAGTTTTGATCCTAAAATAGACAGGTTGATTGCTTAGGGTAATGTGACTTTAGAATGAGTTT
>JAOXYD010000002.1:7096307-7113002 GCA_028565735.1 Pinacopodium congolense
GATTAAAATTATCAGACTTCTTATAGTTTGGTAAACTATTAATTAGGTTCTTATAATTTCAAAATTATCAAATAAGTTTCTAAGATTTCAAATTACTTTTACTACTAATCTTTCTGTTATTTTTGTTCTAGGTAGACTAACAGTCATATGGCACCACGTAGACATATTACGTGATCATCGAACTACTAATAAAAATAATTTGAAATTTTAGGCATATATTTTATAGTTTATTAAATTATAAAGACCTAATTGATAGTTTACCAAATTATAAGGACCAAAATGATATTAAATTCAATAAATGAATTATTTTAATAATTAAAATAAAATTATTAACAATTAAATAAATATATATTGTAAATATTGTGTTTTTAATAAATTAATAAATTAAAATTTAAAAAATAAAATAATAAAAATATTTTATTTTTTTACAAATTCAATATATATAATATTGCATATATGTGAAAGTAATACAAACAAATTTATAATGTAAATAATATAGTAATAATTACTTTAAATTGATAAAATTTTTAATTAAAAATAGTTTGGTTTAAGTATAATTTTATATAACTTAAATGATTTTTTTTATAATCAATTCTGATTGAATCTAAATAAAATAATCTGAAACTTATTCAAATTTAAATATAATTTGAATTTTAAATTTAAATACATCAAAAGCCAATTTAAGTCATTAATTTTAGATCGAATATTAATTTGATTAATTTAAATTTTTTAATTCAATTAAAAATAAAATTAATAACTTAAATCGAATTTAAATAATTTTTTTTTCACTTTTTCTTACTTATGAAAACATTTTTATGTTCTTTATAATATTTTTAATATAGTTAAAAAGTCTATATATCCAATTTTACAAGTGCTTCATATCATTCTAAGTAAAATTTCAAATACGAATAAAGTTTAACATATTTTATTTAGACCTAAACAAAATTGAATATTAAAAATTCTTTTACGATTATGTGAAAAATTCCTTTTTTATGTTGAAGATTCATAAAACAAATAGACCAATAACTAAAAGGATTTTTAATACTAAATTGTGTTTTAATATATTTAAATTTAAGATTCAAATCATATTTAAATTTAAATAAGTTTTAAATTATTTTATCTATATTCAATTAGAATTGAGTATAAAAAAAGTCGTTTAAGTTATATAAAATTATACTTAAATCAAACTATTTTCAACTTAAATTTTTTTTATCAATTTAAAGTAATTATTACTATATTATTTTTACGATAAATATGCTTGTATTATTCTCACATATATGCAATAGTATAGATATTGAATTTGTAAAAAATAAAATATTTGTATGATTTTTTTATTTTTAAAATTTATTTTAATACTTTATTAAAATATTACAATATTTACAATATATAATTTTTTAGTTATTAATATTTTTATTTTAATAATTAAAATAATTCATTAATTAGGTTTAATATCATTTAGGTACTTATAGTTTGGTAAACTATCAATTAAGTCGCTATAATTTGATAAACTATCAAAGAGGTCCTTAAAGTTTCAAATTACTTTTACTATTAGTCCAGTATCACTTAACATGTCCACATGATGACACGTGACATTGTTGTTAGTCTATATAAAACAGAAACAACAGAGGGACTAACGATGAAAGTAATTAAAAACCTTATTTGATAGTTTTGAAACTATAAGGACCTAATTGATAGTTTTGAAACTATTACCAAACTATAGGAGCTCTAGATGAATTTACAAGAGCTCTAGATGAATTTAACCCTATAAATTACTACTTATTAGGCTTAATTTTATAAAGCTCTATTCATTAACTCATTCATCAAATTTACAATCAGCATACTTGGCCAAGTTGAGTCATATTATATATTGCCACTCATTAGACCAAAATTCATGAGTTTCTATATATTGAAATTCACTAACCTAATTATGATATTATTAAAGAGTTTTGAGAAAGTTTGGAAAAAAATTGAACTAGATGAATTTTTATTCATTGAAGTTTAACAGCCTAAAGTTTTAAGAAAGTTTTGAAAATTTTTTAATTAAATAAATTTTTATTCACTGAAGTTCAACAGCCTAACTTTTATATTAGTGACGAGTTTTAAGAAAGTTTTGAAAATTTTTTAATTAAATAAATTTTTATTCACTGGTCTAACTGCCCTAGCCCCACCTTCCCACTCAGAATCCACCGATTTACACTACCATACCCCAACATTTGTCATCCAAACTCGCCCCAGCCACCAAGCAAGGAACAAAGCTGTCGGAGGAGTAGTTCACTCGTCTTTCCCGCTAAGTCCCACGCATCCTTTGTAGCGCAATCATGTCTCCTCTTTAGATGTCTCTAGTCTTTCCCCCTCACCTAAGGCGATCCCACCATCGCCTCCTCAAACGGGTGATTCTCCTAGTCCCGACCTGAGGAGTTCCCGCCTCCCCCATTGAGGCTTGTTGACTCGTCCTCCAGATTCGAATGGCCTGCCGGTCCAGAAGGCTAGTGATGTAATCGCCAAGCCAAACCGTTTCATCTCCTCCGACTTTACTTGTGGCCTCAGAACCATTGAGGAAGATGAACAGCAGCACTGTCCGACGCCATCGTTAGAAGACGCAAGGTAATTAGCTCAGCAAGAGCCGTTGGAGTTAGCCCAACCACTGCTTCCTCTGGTGAAGCACAAACCAACACCTACTTTCGGAGGAGTCCTCCCTATCCCTGCACTAGAAGCGCCACTGCCCAGACCCTAGCAAGGTGTCGCGAGGACCATCGGGAATCGGCAGCAGATAGTGTCCCCAGGGTAAAACCAGAATTTTTCTTCCAACCCGCTTCCACACTCGCGACTTGCTCTATGATTCGCTCTACATGGGCTTCACTTGCCTCCTCCAAGCCCAACCTCCATTCCCTTAGACCAGCAGCCCCCTCACCAAGCCCTTATGGGCTTTTAACCCACTCCCAATATAGGCCGAAGGTAAACTCAATCTAGCATGGCCCAGAGTCTAACCTTGGTAGAGGTACCCCTAATTTAAACTCTATTTTAGCCCTTAAAGTGCATATGAATGAGGAACTAGGAAAGAATAAGTAGAAAAATGGTAAGACTGGGAAAAAGCATTTAAATTTCTCCTGGGCTGAGAAAGTCAGAATCACAAATGCCAATTCTGGGTTTCAATTTTCGGACTTATAGTATGATACTTCAACTGGGCCCCTAGTGATTTTGGATGATTATATATATGATAGCCTTCATCAATGGACCCATTGTTTAATTGGTTTCTTTCCGGGCATAGTATGCCATTTCTGGCTATGCAGTTTACGGAAATGAGAGCTTAGAAGATGTATGGTCTTGAGACTATTATATCTATAGGCATGATATTTTTCCTATTTCGTTTTCAGTCAGAGGAGGCTTTACAGTTGATTCTTGAGCAGGGCCCTTGGACTTTTAATGGGAAGTTCATGGTCTTACAGCAGTGGCACTCTCACTTTATTTTTGACAAATCTCGAGTTTCCAGAGTTCCAGTTTGGGTACAACTACATGATCTTCCGCTTCCTTTATATAATGAGCATTGCCTAGGACGTCTAGATAGGAGGATTGGGTGACCCCTTTGTTGTGATCGGTATACTTCTGATCGTATCTACCTCTCATTTGCTAGACTTTGTGTTAAGCTTTCAGCTTTAGTTGAGCTTATCTCTGAGATTGAGATTGCCAGTGGTATGAGTAGGGAACCGATTAGAGTTTGAGTCGAGTATGAGTGAACACCCAAAAGGTGCTTTAAGTGTAGCATTTTGGCCATTCCTATGCCCTTCTAACTACTTTTACACCCCAAGCTACCATTACCACCACTAGTGAGGTGGTACCGGATCAGACACCTCAGAGTGGTACTAGACCAGACTCTCATAGCACTTCCCCTCCCATATCTACTCCTATGGACAACGAAGCAATTCTAGTTCCTACTATTGGTGTTTTAGAGTCCTTTAGATAGATTAAGACAGTCCTAGATTAGGTTGTAGACCCAGTCCCGAATACTACCTCTTCTACTCCTGCTCCTGATGTTAGGGGAGGATATCGGGTTCTTGCTCATGGCGATTTAGAGGCATCCAGGTAGTTATTTATATGATCCACTACATGTAGATCACCTCATCATTCCCCCAAGATCAAATATATGGTTTCTACCCAAGCGACAATTAATTCGAGTTAACCACCTAGTTAAGTTGGTGTAGAGGTGAGGGTCACACCTAATTGGATGCCTTGTCTTTTGAGTTCAAAGGGGTCTATTCCTAATAGTAGCCACGACTCCAGGTTTGTTGGTATCTTTGGTGATTTTTCTCATGATAACTAGTCAATTCCCCTTACTCATCTTTTCTCAGGGTTGACAGATGACAGAGTAAGTGAGGGGGGTAACCCCTCTAATTGACGTTTGCAGTTTGGTTATTCCATTTCCTATGATAGGAAGTTGGAATATAAGGGGCCTTAATGGTTCCAGTACTTAGAGTGCAGTTCGAGATTGGATTCCACACCATGATCTTAGTTTGGTTGGTCTCTTAGAGACTAAGGTAGCTCTTCAGAACTTGGGGTGTGTAGTCTTTACTACCTATTGGGGTTGGACCTATTTGAGTAATGCGACAGAGCAGTTGGCTTGTTGCATTTTTCTATGTTAGGATCTAAGTATGTTTGAGGTTCGTAGTTTAATGTCTACACTTTAGGTATTAGCTATGAGGTGACTCAACTGATGAAAGATACCACCTTTGGCCCGACAGTAGTTTATGGGTTTGGGATTTTCTTCGAGAGCAGGCTGAGTGTTTCAGTAGGATGCCTCGATTGGTTTTGGGAGACTTCAACTCCATTTTGAGTTACTTTGACAGTGTGGGGCGTGATACTGGATGGTACAAACATATTGATGAGTTTGGGTAGTGCATTCACGATGTTGAGTTATTACAGATTCCTTTCAAGAGATTGAGATACTCGTGCCATAATGGCCAGGAGGGTCAGGGCTCTATTCTTTGGCCGTTGGATTGGAGTTTTGATAATTCCACTTGGTTTTCCTCTTGGCCTAGTACCTTTACAAAGATTTTACTAAGACATATCTTTGATCATAATACTCTAATAGTACAGTTTGGAGTTCAGAGATGTCGACCTCCTACTCCTTTCAAGTTTGTGAAATGTTGGGCTAAATATACCTACTTTTTAGAGCTTATTAGGAGGGTTTAGGCTACTCTTATGAGTATTGTTTTCGTACTGTTTTCTTTACCTCTGTTATGCATTGATGAGTGAACTCTACTAGGATCACTTTGGTTCCCAAGATGAAGAGCCCATAGACTCTGAATGACTTTAGATCGATCTTCTATTGTAATGTCCTTTACAAGTGCATCTCAAATTTCATTACAAATCGATTTAGATTTGTTCTTCTAGAGGTCATTGGGAGAGCTCATATGGCTTTTGTTCTAGGGCGATAGATTGCAAATGCTATTTTCCTCTTTTAGGAGCTGATGCACAGTTATTACCTTGACCGCTCACCACCACGGTGTGCTCTCAAAATTGATATTCGTAAGACCTTTGATACAGTCAGTTGGGAGTTTATTCTTCTGGATTTATGGACTATTGGTGTTCCTGACTGCATGATTGGTTGGATTGAGGAGTGCCTCAAGTTCGCACATTTCTCAGTTGCTACATGGTTACTTCTCTACGACTTGTGGGGTGCAACAAGGGGATACTATCTCCCCTTACCTATTTGTTCTAGCGATCGAGGGTTTGGATGGGATACTGCGAGAGGCCCACTGCAGTACCAAGCTTCCATTATCATTGGAGATGTGGGTAGACTTCTCTCACTCATCTTTGCTTTACGGATGACTTGGTTATCTTCAGTAAGGGGGATCTAGCTTCTATTGAGATTATTAGACAAGCTCTAGAAGATTTTGAGAGGGTTTCTGATTTGGCTATGAACTCAGCTAAGAGCCGAGTTTTTTTCTAAAAGATTCCTGAGGCTAAGTCTTCTTCCTTACAGAGAGTCCTTGGGTTTCATATTGGTTCTCTTTTGATTCAATAACTGGGTGTCCCCTTTATTACCACTCAGCTGAGACACTTATATTGCCTCCTGTTGGTGAAGAGGATTCTTTCTCAGATCCAATTCTGGACTTCAGAGTCTGTTACCTATGAAGGTCGTTTGCAACTGATTAGATCTGTGCTCTTCTCCATACAGGTTTATTGGTCAAGTATGTTCATTCTGCCTGCTAGCATTTCTCACTGTATTAAGAGTATTTTATCATATTTCCTTTGGAAAGGCACCTCTCTATCTCATACTGTGGCTAAGGTGGTATGTGACTCTTTCTGTTTCCCTAAGTAGGAGGGAGGTTTGGGAGTCAAAAGGGTTAGAGACTGGAATAGAGTTTGTAAAGCCACGAATTACGCCCTAATTGTACATACATGATTTACATGTAAATTAGGTATTAAATCGAGAATTTAATTGATGAAATTGATATAGGATTATGGTGTTGAGTTGGTAACAATTTCCTGCACTATTACCTCTTGAGTATCCCTCAAGATTTTTGCAATTGACCAAGATATACTTACATAAAAATTACCAAATTTTATGAATAGATCAATGGGACATTAAGGAACATTTTTTTCATATTCAAACCTTCACCAAATTTGAACATTAGGAGACTTGAAATCAGGACGCAATGTACTGTCCCCAATTCCAGGTTTCATTGTGAGCAGCTTCGATAGAGAAATAATAACGTGAGTTATAGTCATCCAAATGACCTAATTCTTTTTACATATTAAAGCTAAGAGATAGGGCTACAACTTTCATATTTTATATATTAACCAATTCTTACTCTAAAATTCTAGAATTAAGCCTTAATCTATGGGCTCCAGTGGAACAAATGGTATGAGATTAGTTGTGACATGTATAAAGTATGAACAAGTGTAACTCTTTATATATGGGCATTTGGCAGTACATGGGAGAGCTCTTAGCAGTAGTTTTTTGTGATAAATGAAGAGTTATTAGGGGGACACATGTTGGACATATAAGATGGCATGTGTGCTACCATGTAGCCATGTGTCAAGTATGCGAGGAGAGGAGAGAGGGGGTTACTTCTCTTTAGCTTAGGCTCTCTCTACATCACTGAAAACTCCTCCTCCCTCTCAAGTTTTAGTTTTTCTTTTGGCTTGCATGTGGGTGATTCTAGCTGCATATAAGGTGAGTTAGTGAATTCTAAGGAAGGTTATGCATGAAGTTAAGTTTGGTACTAAGTTGATCCATTTCATGTAGGTTTTATCTTCATCACTGAAACTCTAGCTTGTTCCTTAAGGTTTCTGAAAATTTTGTAGAAGTGTGAAGCTTTCAAACATTGTTAGAAAGGTAAGGGAATTGTGTGTTATTGATTTGTGTTGATTGATGAAGAAGGAAGTCTAAAACTGAACATGCATATATGTAGAAGTGATTGAAGTGCTGAAAAATTTCTGAAGCTGAGTCATCTGAGTAGGTTTTGGTATTATGACCATATCTTGACCTATAAGTATCAAAATTAGATGATTTTAAGTTTTTCTTAAATTAGACCCTTTTATCTACAATTCTTATGAAGGAACCAAAATTGGATTCTGTCATTAAAGATATTGAAATTGAGCTCGAAATTAAGTCTGGATGCTGGAATTGATTCTGAAAAGTTTCCTGCAGTTGGTTCATCTTTGCGGACTGTTTTGAGGTAAACATTGGCTACGGTTTTGGTCTAATGTATATGTCCTATTTTAATACATTTGGACCTGAATTATTATGTTAAATAATCAGGTGTAATTGGTTCAAAATTAGATTGAATATTGGATGGAATTGTAGTGTAAGTTTGGTGATTAAGGTATGGGAACATTCTACCCTAAATTACTTTCAATTAAGCTTTGTTTGGACAGATTAGGTAGTGGATTAGAAATGAGATTAAGGATCAGTTGTGTACTACCTTTGGAAAGGCTACCTTTGTTTATGATGGAGGAAAGTTGTGGATATGGAGGAACCATAATTAGTTCGGTTTTGATCCTAAAGTTGTCGGGTTGAGTGCTCAGAGTACTGTGACTTTAGAATCAGTTTTATGATTGATTTTGTGACATGAATTGATTTGTGAATTGTCAAGTGTGTCTTAGATGATGTATATGACATGTTATTGCTTGATGAAATGAGTTTAATGATAATGAGTTGTTGATTTTTAAATTCTGTAAAATGATCCATGTAATAATAGCCTTGATATATGTTGCATTGTAGGGAAAATTGTATGACAAGAATTACGTGTAGTACATGAAATGCATGGATAATTTATGTGAATCATATTATGCTCTAAGGCAGGATTTCAGTTTTGCATGTCATTGTGATAATTTTGCATGATTTTTAGTTATACCATGTATGACTATGCATACATACATTTACATGATAATCTCTGTTGCTTATGGTTTTGACTAAATATGTGAGTTGCTTCCATAGATGACTTGAAATTACTTTGCTTAAGGTTCATACATTGAAAATTGAATAATTTTAGCATGAAAAGGGCGAGAATGCCGTAGGCGTAAAGGTGGTATTGCTTAGTAAATGATGATTGTGTAAAATTGAGTTGGCTTGATTAAACTTAATTGAGTCTTTGCTCTTGAGAATGAATTATGTGGCATATTTTCAGGGTTGGAAATCCGAATGTGGTCTAAGGTGAATTATCACTAAATGCATCTTTGTAATGCATCAATTGTGTAAATTTTGTATTGGTAATTGTTGTAGTAATGTGATTGATAATATGAGTAAATGAATTATTGATTCAATGATGAAGTGATGTCAATGCATATAGTTTTAGTGGGTGAATCTAATGGATTATGCCTTACTTGTGGTCAATGTGTATATGTGTATTTTCAAACACTTTTCAACTTATAAACTCAGGGTTTTTTACTACTGCTCCGTCTAGTTATGGGTAATTAGGCATACCTATAGAGATCTAGCATTTGCTACACTATGTCAGTTTTTGATTGACCTTATGTGTTACAGTCTCTAATTATTCTGATTTGTAGAGTCAAAGGCTCAATGGGTACAATGTACCAGGCACGACTCATGCCGTTATTGTTACAGACTTTTCTGTTTGGCGAACTGATGTGTCTAAGGACTATATCCAATGTATATAGTTAATCTTTCTGTACCCGTACCTATTTCTTGTTTAAAGACGAGCAGTCTAACTTGTTGTATGTGTTATGTGAATTGATTTTTTGAAATTGATATCATGGAGATTTGATTAAAAAGGAATGTGATATGCCTAGCCTAAGGCTGTTTTGATATTGAAAATTGACTGTGATGTCATGTTGAGGTATAACCTTCAGTTATACATTTTTGTAAAAGAAATTGAGTTCTGATATGGATAAATATTCTAAAAATTGAAATTGTGAAATAATGTATACTTTATGCATAAATGGAGTTTTTGAATTGATGATTAAATTTGTTATATGCATGAGTTGCATAAATTGTTAAATGAATGAAATTTCTGAATATGTCAGGACTGTATTCTGCAGTCTATGTGATTGTATTATCTTGTTTTTTCTCACTAAGTGAAATGCTTAGTACGGTACTTTTATTTTATGTACGTGTAGACAAGAGAGTATGGGGATGTAGAACGGTCGATATTGTAAAGATCAAGAGTAATGTGTCTTTAATATTTTTGGATTTTGGTTTATCTGTATAATTAGGGATTATTATGGATTGCTTTTTTATACTCCCATTTTGTACCCATAGTTTGATTACATATGGCTCTATAAATGGACTATTTAAATTGAATTAAGTATTTGGTATTTTTTGATTTGTTGATTAATGTGATTACATGTTTACCAAATTACCTATTCAATTCTGCTACGATTGCTTAAAAATTTGTATATTAACATCCCTATATCCTCCTATGGGGTATAAGGGTGTGACAGAAAAATTATGACATTATGCAAAAAGTATGCTCGAATACTATAAAGGAGCCTTCATATCTTCTCCATTCAATCTTAATTGGCAAAAGACCCATTTAAACCTTATATTTTATTTAAAAAATTTGGATCAGACCCAAACGTTTTAAAGTGTTTGAAATAAACTTCAACATTTTCAAATCGTTCAAAAACAATCATGACGTTTGACAAACGTTTAAAACTCACCTTTATACAGTAATTCCGTTAACTTTTTTGTTAAGTTTTTTTAATTTTAACTGTTGGTGGAACCCACATCTACTTTCACCTTCCCCACCCTATATGGCGTCCTTCTTCATAAGCCTAGGGGTAACAGTTTGTCTTCGTGCTTATACTTTTGTCCATTATTCTCGTCATTCCTCTTAGCCATCTTTCCTGTTTCTTGTTTAAAGTGTTCTTTTTTTGTTCTGAAAATAAATAAATCAAAGTAACAATAAGATCTTATATAAACATATGACGCTTTGTAGTTTCTAATTCCTGGTACAAATGAAATGAAAAGGCACCATAAATGTCAGCAAGGTCCAATATTTATGACTGAACCCATGAGAGCTTTAAATTCGTTTGTTGAAACTGAAGAGTACATAGCTCCAGTTAATTCTCTATACACCTCTATATTATTTGAGCTTTTTATTGCAATCCTTTATATCATTCTAGAAATTTATTATTCATTTTCTTTTAAATTTAGGTGAGAAAAAAATTTAATTGAAACATAACATCGATGTTCAATTCCCTCATTTTCTTCATCTTTCTAGGTTCTTCGGCTAAAATTGGGTTTTTGTATTCAAACAATGGGTTTATATGGATCTGTCCTTCAAATAAATGCTCATAAGTCATGGACCACTGTGTAGGTTTCATTACAATCATTCTCAACTTTCCCTTTTTTCTCTATTTTTTTCCTTTATTCTCTTCAATGTTAAAACCAATCTCCTCTGTTTTCTCTAGTTGAAAAAGTTCCATGTTTTAATATCTAATCAACCAAAGTCATGGACCACCGCAATGCAAGCATTTTCAGTGAATAGTAGCTTGAACTTGGAGCTTTCATAAATTTTCAACAGTGACAATTGGCATAAGGCTTTGAAAAGCACCTCAAGATCACTTTCTCTGAGCCACCATTTTTGAGCAACTCAAATGATCTCAGCCTTCATGTCTTAACTCGATCCTTGATCAACTCAATCCTTGAGCCTGCTTTCTGTACCATAGCTGATCAACTTTCTAACACCAAGTTTGACTCTTATCTCCTGTCTAAGTCAAGCTTCTTCATTTACCCACTAAAAATAATCCTTAAAATTTATGGTACTACCAAGCTGCTGTGCTCAATTGTGTCACTTTTGGAGCTAACCGATTCTCTCTCCCTTAGTGTCATTGATGTTAAATGCTTTTGAGGCAACTTCATGTTTCTTGATTATGAACCTGCCCCCCCTCCCTCCACCGAAACCTCTATGAAGAAGTTGCCATTTTGAACAAATTCTTTGGTCATTTGAATGTTGCTGCACATGTCCTCGGCAACCTTAATCGCCAGTGACACATATACTCGGCGTCAAAGGAACCAAAACCCCAAATTGGAAATGACTAGATCGATATTGTCACGCTTAAGATATGCATGACTAACGGAGGAGCTATCAGAGGAACGATGGACAAAAATAGAATCACGAAGACGTTACCCCTAAACTCATGGAGAATGGCACCATACGAGGTGGGAAAGGTGAAAGTAGATATGGTTCCACTAGACAGGTGGAACTCAGTTAAAATTAAAAAAACTTAATAGAAAATTTAACGTAGTTATTATATAAAGGTGAGATTCAAACGTTTGCTAAACGTCAAGATTATTTTTGACCTTTTTGAAAATATTAAAATTTAATTTAGACACTCTTAAATGTTTGGGTCTGATCCAAAAAATTTTTAAATGGACGTTTTACCATCTTAATTCATGCATGTTGATAACAAGAAAAGCAAAAGCCATTGCATGTACATTATTAGTTATTGGCAAGATAAAATGAGTATAATAGCCTTCATAATTAATTATTTGGTTATTATAAGTAAAATTATTTATATAATTTAATAAACCTAATTTAAAATATATAAAAATAATTTAAATAATTTACCTGATATTCATAACAAATTACCACAAATATTGTTTACATTACATTTTTGTCGGCACCAGTTTCGGTGTCTTGTTTTCTGCGTGCTTGCAATCTCAACAAAATTAAACTGTAGCTTTACCAAAAATCTGGACTGCTGATCTTGGGACTTCCTATCCCGCCCTTGGTAAGAACAATTGGTAAATAGAAAAGAAAAAGCAAAAAGGTGGCAATTGATTGCGAAGGGCAAAAAGATAATAGACGGGAAGCGGCTATGATTACAAAGCAGAGGGAAAAGCAGCACCAGACATAATTACATGGATACGCATAATCATCATCCTTTAGACCCATCAACCACAGTACTTAACCTAATCTATTTAACTTCTCATTTTCTTTTCTTTAATCTTCATGCTTACGGGCGGAGAGGCCCATTGATTGACTCCTTTTCAGACTAGCAACAAAACCACACAAAACAGAGTCATGCAAACTCCAAGTAACCCCACTGCCACCTGCATTGCCAATGCCACCCAAAGATTGTGGATCAACTTTAATTTGTATGCATATATAATTACATAAAAATGAGTTTAAACGGCAGGGTAAGAGAGACATGGCATCACCTGTTGATGGCAGCTAGAGGCAGGCAACGGTCGTATAGTAGCAGAGTTGATATCATCGGTGGGCAAAGGAACAGCTGGGTTACTATTTATAAATGGCATCCCTCCTCCTCCTCCTACTCCTCCTCCTATATCTGCCACTATCTTTGTTGGCGCCGGAGCGGGCGATGAAGCTGTTGCTTCTCGTGGATGGAAGGGCCATGGGTACGCCGGAGAAGACGGCACTGAGCCTCCATGATGTGGGATTGGAGGGGCCAGCGGTGGGAGTGGAAGTTCTAGTGGTGGAGAGACCTTGATGGCGAGCTTTAGAGAGTGCTGGTTGTTGCAGGAGTTTACAGAGCCATTGTGGAACGTAAAGTAGAAAATACCAGTGCGCGATGGATGCCACTATTTTTATTTGCATTGTATGTTTGAGAAAAGAAAATGATCATTAGTTCCAGTTCAAACAAAGTGGGAAGGTGAAAAGGAAAACAGAGTAATAACTAGTCATGCTTGGTATTATATTTTGAACAAAAAGCTCTGAACTTGGAGATCGAGTAATTGAAGAACTGGAAGACATGATTAGGAATAAGACAAGAAATTAGAAAAAACAACTTGAAATTTGACCCATTTCTCAACTGGTAAGTTAAAAACTGAAATCTTTCTCCATTGTACGTTATTGCAAACTGAGAATAAGAGACAGATACCGTATAAGAGGTGGAGTTGAGCTTGGTAAGCAGTGTCGCTTGAGTGAAGTTGCAGAGATTGAAGGCTCTTTGATTCCGGAAGATGTAGAGGTTGTAGTGATATTTGTGTTGGAATACTTGGAAAGAAATTAGAAGCGAAAGGACACAGATACAGAATGTTAGCAGGTAGCAAGTAATGTAAGCAGGTAAACCACTAAACTGAAAGAAAACAAAGACATGGGCATTGAAGAACTTACTGATGGAGTCTCCTACATGAACAATTGGGTTTTGCCACTCTGAAACACCATCGACCAGTACGGTGGTGGATTGAGCAGGTTGCGCGAGTAAAAAGAGGAGAGACAGGAGAAAGGGAAACATGGTTCTAATTTTATCGACCTTCACTCCCTTGGTTTTGTTGTTTGTGAGATGTAAATACGAGAAAGAGAGACTTTGATGACCGGACCGTGTTTACTAGTCCTCTTCTTGCTGACTAATCAGAAACTAAAGAAGGAAAGAGAGATCCTCGAACAAAGTGAAGTGCGGAAAGACTGTTAAAATGTCAGTTGTGTTGGGCTTTTGAATTTTGATGCTTCAGGAACTTTAGAAAAGAATAATTGAACAGTCTAAGTGGGAAATTTGCGACTCGGTCTGAGAGAAAATGATGGGGATTATAATTATTAAATGATCAGTTCTGTGATTATGAGCCTGCAATAGCAATACTTGGCTAAGCAGACCGTATCTCACTCCACTCCACGTCTATTCATTTTCTGTTCTTGGGATACGAGGAATCAAGTTTACTTTTTTTCATTTAAATATTCTAATTTCCTTTTGTAAAGAATAGATTTTTCATTTATTAGACGAAGGAACTTTTGATTAATAATTATTATAATAAAAATATTTAAATTATTTTTTACATTTAAAATAGATAATTATACGTGTGATGTCTAAAAATAATTATAAAAAATATTAAGAATTTTCTTTATTTAATTTGAATGTGCAATTTAATTTAAATTGTTAGCCACGAGTGCAAAAGAGATGATTTCAGTCAAGGTCTCAAATTTTTCCTGCCAAACACAATTTATTGCTTCAGTCTTCTAGCTTAGGAAAACCATGATTAACGACATGATCTGAGAAGAATGTTGAAATTGGTTAACTCTACCACTAACCCAATTTCCCACCGATTTCTTTTCATTAATTTTCTCTTCAACTAGTTACTGGCTTATTAACATATTTCAATCAAATTATATATATATATATATATGTTATGGTAAGCCAATTAAATTAGTTAATAATAATCTTCTAATCATAAAAATTTTCTAAGTGATGGAACCGAGTGCTGCACCCTATGAATGCCCATATAAATCAGAAACCACTTTAAGTGTCCTGAAACCTCAGAATCATTAGTCTAGGTAGAAAGAAAAGACATATTGATACAAGTTTTAGGTCACTTCTGATGGGGTTGGATTGGAAGACCATGATTTTTTATTTGAAATAAAAAATCGTATTATTTAGATTTAAGTATAAGACTTATAAATTCGAAACAAAAGTTAAAATAAAGTATAATGTTCATCCAAAAGAAAAATATTATAACTTTTATTCACAAAGAAGAATAGATGATTATATTTTCCATTTAGAACAAAAGTCACGATTAGAAAGGATTTTTTCGTGAAATATAATTTTTTAACTTATAGAAATTCATAAGAGATTATCTTCTATTTGCTATATATATTAAATAAAAGATCTTAAATATTCCTTCTTTGTGATTGATTGAGGTTTTCTAACACTATTTTCACAGAAAAATAAATATCTATATTAATATTTAAAATTAATAGATAAAAGCGTGTATAATAACTTACATGATATATATTTGTGTTTAAAAAGATGATATAATTCGGAAAAGTTTAAAATAATCCTTATTTTTTTGACAAATCATTCTCTAATTATCTGTTTTTCTGAATAAATATTTAGATTTTGTTCTAAAACTTTACTTTTTATAATTTATATTCGAACATATTGATTATTTGTTGATTAGTATTTATTGAAAGTTTAATTATTTGTTAATTGCATTTAAATAAAGTTCCGAATAGAATAGATTATCTGTTAATCCTTAGAAAACAGAAATAAGATGATACTTAACTCTTATAGTTTCTGAAATAATATTTATGCTAATTAATGTTTGATTGAAATTAAAAAGCGTTGTTTTTTAGGATGCTTGAACCAGTTTCACTGGTAACATATTAAAGCAAATGAAAACTTTGCTTTGTTGATATATATCTTGTTTTGTTTTTATCTAGAAACACAAAGGCATGAATTGATTAAAGTGTTTAGATTCTTGACTATTGTTGAAATATTGCCTTGTCGTCGAAAATGTCCAACTATATTATGTTTTTGAAATCTTTTGTAATCCTAAATTATAAGTTAAGAATATCTTTGTTGGATGTTTTACGAATCCCGATATATCTCTTTTCTTGTTGCCATTTTCTTATGTTTCCTTATCACTTATATGTTACCAGTGATATAAGGGGGAAAAAAGTTACAATGTAATACCCAGTATTCGATATATCCATATAAAGCTCCTTCCTTTTCTTTCAACATATTTTTTCTTATTTTCAGTTTAAACCCTAAAAGTTACTATTTATAAACTCACTTTTTTCACTCATTTTTCACCGTCGGTCACTCAAATTAGTCAGTGTTATATACTAATTTCTTCCTCTTAACGAGTCCATCACAACCATACCCATTTTAGTTATCATCATCACCAGAATCATCGCGAAATCAAGAAAAATAGGATAGGGTTTCAGATGATTTTTCTTCAATTCGTTAAAATCTATTGAGAATTTCAATGTTTTGCTTTAGAGAAAGTTATTCTACTCATCAAAGAGCTTTCACTTGGTATAAAAATCGTTAAATTATGAAACTAAAAATTTTCTGGTGACTAGAAGTAATGTTCCAGCAACCAATCCAAACACCGTTACGTAAAAATTTCTTTAAAATTATAAAAATTAGATTGATCATTTTCTCTAAAGAATCATAACAAGATTCTCAACAGTTTGCAAATTAAAAATTATAGAAAGTTTAGGCGAGATTATAAGTAATATCCAAATTGCATAATGAATTTACTTTAACAATCCAGATGGCATCTAAATTATTATTTGAGCCTAATAACTCCTGTATATCATAGATTGAGATATTTTTCATTCAATTTAATAGGTATAGCAGGAGTAGGATCGGTATCGCAAGACTTAAACAGACGACAGCACTTACCAGGTAAGTTCATATCAACTTATGATTACCATATGCATACCAACGAGTGAATAAAGTTCAACGCTGGTTTAGATGGCCACATGAATGCATACTCATATTCATATGCCTAAATATCTAGATATATATGTCTTGATACCT
>JAOXYD010000002.1:7122908-7134829 GCA_028565735.1 Pinacopodium congolense
TTAATAAGTTTACTATTATATTAAATTTATACTGTTATTAGTCTTTTGAGTAGTTAAATTAAAAATTATACAATAAAATATATTTAAAATTTATTTATAAAATTTTTAAAATTAAAATACTATTTTATAATTTAAAAAAATTATTTGAAACGGTACTGATATTGAACAGTACTGATACAATTCTATTCTAAAACTAAATCTAATACCAATATTGTATTCAAAGCATAGGTAACTATGGCTTTCTCAACTAAGCTCTTGGCGATTAAAAGACTCCTGCTATGGAGTCTTAGAAATTAAATAAAAACCAAATGACAAAGAAGAACACGTGTAAACGAGACAAATGAATCAAGTTAAAGTTTAAATCTTGCCCTGAAACCCTGGTACATAAGATTTTTCGATTTGCTAATGACGACTCTTATCAGACAAGGAAAACAGTATTATTGTTATCCTCTTCAAGTAATATTAGTATTTATTGCAAATACTAACTATCCTAGGTGAATTATTGAATATAATTAGGTGTTTAGATATAAGAGTAGATATATATACAAGACTTGCATGCATGGTCTAATGCCCCGAAGACAATGCTGGTGTCACGTTTATGTACTCTCACAAGTATTATGTAATTAAAAATATTTAATCTATTTAAACGATATTAATATTACTCTTTTTAGTTTGTGTCATAGTACTTGATTACCTGGGAAAGAAGAATATTTTTGGTCCAAGATTGTTGAAGATATTATCATGAGTTGTGATAAATTTATGGAAAGACATTTTGCTCGTGCGCGTTGATGAGGCAGGAATTTCAATGTAGCCAGCAAAAGCCACCTCTGTAGTCTGTACCTTTCTCTCTTAAACATATAGAAAATTTCCTACGCTGAATTAAAATAAATCTCACTATGAATGGTAGGTCGGGCGTCGGGGTTTGGTGTTGTTACACCATGTTTAATTTAGTTTTTATGTTTGGTTTTAGTTTCTTTTTTTTTTTAACACAAAAATCGATAAAAAAAATACACTAATACAACACAAAAATTGATAAAAAAACGTAATTATCAATACAAAAATACAATAATTACAACACAAAATTACAACTCATAACTCAACTAAACATCTCTTAAGTGGAGCTCGTCTTTGTTTATGCACAGTTGTGCTTCCATTTGGAACTTGATGTTGTACAATATTGTAACAAAAAAGATTTCTTGATTATATTTGTTAGATACTAATATAATACAGAGTACGGACAAATTGACAAACATATAACCAACACCTGTTTCGCTAAAACGTCGGACCTCGGACACAGTGAAAAACGGTGGACTTTTCTTTTAGCTCGATGATGCAATAATTACCCTTTTAAGTAATGTTGTTTTCTGTATACTAAAATTCCATTCAAAGGTCGATAATCATGATTACTGAAGGTGGTTATTCGTTCTAACAATTTTTTTTTTTTTATACTGTGCTTTCGTCCATCAGACCCATACGTTTTCAAACATAATTGGCGTAGTTGTTTAGGGGTTTCAGAGTCTGGTTTAAAGGTGGATTCTTTTCTTGGTTTCAGCTGAATTATAGCCTTTTAACGCGGGTTTTAGGCTGGCTTTAGAACTGTATACGAACCCCCTTGTGATAAACTAACCGTCTCGGTGTTGGGATTGACTGGTTGTTGTGCTAGTCCGGTCGTCCGCTTGGTCCGTCAACTGTTAAAGGCTTCAACTTTCTGCCTATTTTGTACTTTTGACGTATGCTCTACCTGTTTTTCGTCGTCTCGCTTTTGATTCTAAAGTCACTGTTGTTGATTGATGTCTGAGTTGTGGGTCATCGTAGTTTCATTTTGAGTTTTGGGGTTAAGAGGAAAGCTGTAAGTTTCTGCAAGTTGTACTTGAGGGTTGTGTTTTGTTGCAGTTTCAAACTGACGTCTTTGAGAACCGGGAGTCTGGAATTGGCAATCTAAGTTTTTCGGAGTTATCTATCGCGTCAGTTTTCACTTCTTCTCGCGAACTTGTGGCATTTAGTTCGTGGAGTATTGATGAGTTTATATATTGGACGTAGCTGATGAAGTCAGGACATTGATTCTGGGAGTTGCTCGTGATTTAAGGATTAACTGGTTAAAGCGAGGGATTGGATATAATGGGGAGCAATGGGATTGATCATCCTTTGAGAAATTCAAAAGATAGTGAGCTTTTCAAGAGCATGGAGCAGACAAATGATGATGACGATGTATCAGCGCCAGTTGAATTTAGGTCTTCAGATGAGCCTTCGACAGCAAGCTCTCTTCAGGAAACCAACAAGCAGAGCACTTTCGCACCTAGAAAAGGTTAGTTCTTGGGATTTCAAGTGTAATTTCCGTTTTCATGTTCTTGTTCTTTTTCTCATTAAAATTGGTGTTTTGGAAAACTGAAAATATCTAAAGGATATGTAAGTTTATAACGAAGTGTTTTTGTGCGGGAAGAAGGTAGATTTAACTTGTTTTGCCTGTGCTGATCCTTCCCCATTGGCATTCTGTAGTTATTTCACTTGTAGTATAACATGTCTAGGAATAAAACATAAATGCCAACTCGCCCAAAAGACTTTGAGGAACAGCCATCAATAACAAATTTGTAATGCATTCATGCAGTTTTACTTGTAATCCTTTTGAGAGCTCATTTTGCAGGGTTTTCGTCAGGTGTTATCTTTTATTGTTATTATGTTACTCTGAAAAACCAACATTCAGTCAATTTTTTCATCCGACACTCGACACTTGATACTTTTATCTTTTTTCCAATTTGGGCTCCAAAGTTCATCTGTATGCTTTCTAATGTCAAAAACATTTGCTCTTGAAGTCTTGGATCACACCATCACAGCACCTGTGGACACTCGCAGAAATTTTCCCAACAGTGATTATTACAACTTTACATTTTGGAGATCAATGACAGAGAAAAGGACTTCAAGGCATGAGCTAAAATTGGACAGACTGTCAGAGCATGAAAAGGTAATTAGGGGATTCTAATGCATGGATCTGGAAGATTATTTACGTAGGTCTATTAATATTTCAATAATCTTTGGCTTTGGATAGAATTCGAGGCATTAATAGCATTTGCTGTCAATGAACTTATTTGTTGACTCAAAATCTGCTGCTTGCTTGCTACATTCCACATTGAGGCAGTAATTTTCTGCTGTCCCATTCCGCTTTCTGTTTACTAAGAACAAAGTGATATAGAATGCAGTGACACCGTATTGTACTGTCTCACCTGGACAATGTAAATAATTATGTAAAATGACCTGTCACCATTTGAAGGCCGATGTTGAAGAGCCTGCAATTAGCAGCTTCTTTTTTTTGTGTGTATTAAGCATGATTATTTCTTTTCTTTCCAGAAAAAGCTGATTGTGGAGTTAGTTAGGATCCAAAATGATGGAACAGTGGAAGTTGATATTGATAGAAATGATTCTGTTGCTTCAGAGTTACTAGAGCTTCACCCTGTTGAAGATGCATCTTTTTATGTTGGAGACAATGCTTCAGAGTCAAAAAAATCTATCCCTACATTGAATATTGCCATACTCGTGGTTGGAACAAGAGGAGATGTGCAACCCTTTTTAGCTATGGCAAAAAGACTTCAGGCAGGTTTTAACAATCTGTTGGTTCATATGGTGCATTTTCTTTGATAGCTTATTTCTGTTTTTGAAATTTCATCTCATACTTATCCTAAATATTCTGTGTCTTGATGATGCTTTACTTCATGTGCATTGTTTTTAAGTACCCAGTGGTCCTGGTCTTTTCCATAGAATTGCTTTTACAAACATAAGTTACTGCATTATCCTGGATTTAGCATTTCTGCTGCCAGGGTCATGTATTCCTTGTTTAATTTATTGTTCAGTAGACCTGATTAATGATTTCCTGTAGGTCTTTGATGAATTTTAATTATTAATTGATGCAATTCTTCCTTCTAGGAGTTTGGCCATCGTGTTAGGCTGGCAACTCATGCAAATTTTGGTGATTTTGTAAAGTCAGCTGGTGTAGAGTTTTATCCCCTGGGTGGTGACCCTCGAGTTTTGGCAGAATGTAAGAGACTTCATATCTGTATTACATTCTTCTTTCTTGGATGCATTGAACCTTTTTTTATGATGTCAACTCTGCTGGTGGACTTTCCTTCTGTCTTGCAACTGTAATGAGATGGTGGCAAAATGCAGTTGTCCAATTGACATACAATGATGACTCTTTAAAAGCTATAAATGGCTTGCCTAGGGCCGACATGTTAATATTTTTATGTTTGAACTGTGAATAATTCCAGAGTTTATCTTAACAGTAAAATGCCAAATTAAAAAGGACCAAAGAGTGGACATTGTTCCTTCCCATGTGCAACACCATCTATTTCACACTGAAAATTGCAATATTATACTACTCTTATTGTTGGTTTTTGCTCTAGATATGGCCAGGAATAAAGGTCTCATACCATCTGCACCAGGAGAAATTTCACTTCAAAGGAAGCAAATGAAAGCCATAATAGAATCCCTACTCCCAGCATGTACGGAACCAGATATGGAAACTGGTGTACCTTTTAGAGCGCAGGCAATGATTGCAAACCCTCCTGCTTATGGTGAGTTAATTCACATTAGATGTGCTACTTTCTCCGTACTTGGTTGTGTTTCTCCTTTCCAAGAGAAGGAGGGAATACCTGTTAACTTCTGTTTTGTTTGAATCTTTAGCTTAAGTAATATCCTCATTAATAAGAGCAGTCTATTTTTATTCTCAATGAGCTTTGGCATAGGTCTTCATGTGATTCCAATTAGAGGCATTTGTTTGGGTTGAAGCCTCCCTTAACCCAGTAGTGCAGCCACAGGGTAGTAAACAGAAAGGAACATTGTTTTTCAAAATTCGACTCCATGTTGCTTGATTTTAGATTATGTAACGACCACTTGAATACTATAGCTGCATGACTGTCTTCATTCATGTCAATATGTGAAGGCTGAAACTAAAGGCAGTGAAGGTCAATTTTTATTATGGGTGTGGGGACTTCTTGTGGGTCCTCAACTCTTCTTAGTAACATTCTTTTTGTTGTTCTTGAATTTGGATGTTCTCGAAGTAAATTTTTAATGCATCGATATTATATGCTGAAGTGTCTAACTGGCAACTTTTGTTGCAGGACATGTGCATGTTGCAGAAGCTCTTGGTGTACCTATCCATATGTTCTTCACTATGCCTTGGACGTGAGTTTTAATAATAAATTTCCGTGCATGAGAATACCATTACAGCCATTACTTGAGAAACAGTAGGATCATTGACTCTAAAAATTTTAGTAATTGAATCTTTTGTGAGGAATAAAATCTGATGGAAATTAAAATTTATGATTTCTGAGCATTGTATAAACTAGATGGCAGAAGCACAATAGGTTTTTGGTTTTAAATTTATTCCAGTATACATCAATAGTGATGTATTAGCTTGAGTTAATCAAAATTTCAAAAATAATTCAAATTAACATAAATGAGGAAGAGATAGATTATGAAGTCTAGATGTGCTTTATTGTTATGAAATTTCCTTGAGCCATACGTTCTTACTTCTATTGTTGATAGGCAGGCCAACATATGAATTCCCTCATCCTTTTGCACGTGTACCTCAGAGTGCTGCTTATTGGGTATGCTATTGCTTGATTCGATAATTTCTCTAATTTATGCTTCTTTGTTAGTGACTGTAAACTGATGTTACCCTCTGTAATACCATTTGCTGGATTCAGATTTCTTATATTGTTGTGGATTTTCTGATATGGTGGGGAATCAGAGGGCCTATAAATGACTTCAGGAAAAGAAAGTTAAAGCTTCCCCCTATTGCATACTTCAGTATGTACCATGGATCCATCTCACATTTGCCAACAGGTTATATGTGGAGTCAACATCTTGTGCCCAAGCCCAGTGGTAAGACTGTAGTTATCTTTTCTTTATTCCTTCTTTGCCTGCTATATTAAAGGATATCTTCTGTAGTTTCTTTTCAGCCACGCATGACGGTGGCTGTTAATTATCTTCTTTTATAAAGATTCTTGCCAAGCACCTAAAGTTACAAAAGTTGTAGCAATGATACAGATTGATGGTATCTTTTGTCCTATCTAGGTTAACTTCTTCTTTGGCATAGGATATGGATTGTCCAGATGATGGTACTTGCATTTTTCAAAACAAAAATCAGTGGCCTACAGTGAACTTGGTGGTTTCACCCTTTTACTTCAAGAGTCTATGTTATGATCCTGTGTCTGGCATCGAGTTATGGATCTATGATTCACTATAGGATCAAAAGATGGAGACTCTTGCTTGTTAAAGTGTTTACCCTTTTGATCTATATTGAATTGAAATTAAGGACTCGGTAGAGAGAACCCTACGATCTTTGAACTTTAGGAGTTCACAACCTTGAATCAAAATTCTACTTGTCTTATTCCATATGAAAATAATGTTTATATATTACAAGTGAGGGAAGGCTAGTTCTTAACCCTTAAACCCTACTTGCCATACATAGACACTCTTTAAGTGTAAATCTCTAGTAAACCAAGATTGATCTTTGAGATTTAAGAGCTGTATTTTAGGCATCTGTAACATTGCCCATAACAGTCTATGTTGCATTTGCATTTCTTTTTTGGTTTTGTACTTTTTTATTAGTTATTAATATGCATTTTGATTCTGTGTCGTCCTCCACTGGGGAGAAGAGGGTCGATGGTCTTGATAAAATTAAACGCTATAGATGCAATTGTTAGATGATTAATTCATATCTAGTGGCAGATTCTGAAACAGAAATAGTTTATTGTTTTAGCTTTCAATGGATGAGTAGGTGGATGATCTAGATTTTTTTTAGATGATGTCATCATCTAACTTATTAAAGGTTTCAGTAGGCAAACTGCTTAGCTGTGCAAATATCACCTGCTAACAAAGTTTTGAAATAATCATTGTTCTAGGCTCATTCAGCTTAGTTTTAGAGATGTATATTTAAATGGCTGGCATATCTGCTTCATATGTCCAGCATCTGTTGACATCTAACATCAACTGGTAACTTGGATCTCTTTCTGAATCTAAACCTTCTTTCAAGACGATTGGAATCTCATTTTTAAGCTTTCATGTTATTGCTGGCACTGATTGTTAACTTTTTTGGCATTCACGTTAGTGGCTAATTTGACAAAGTATTTGCAGATTGGGGTCCTCTGGTTGATGTTGTTGGTTATTGCTTCTTGAACCTTGGATCAAATTACCAACCTAAGGAAGAGTTCACACAGTGGATTCAGAAAGGAACACCACCAATATATGTTGGATTTGGTAGCATGGTATGGTCATTTTTCTATTCTTGCAGCAATATTATAAAAAATATAAAAAACTTAAAGGACAAAGGTGCCGATTTAGTTTGATGATTTTCCCTTCACTTTCCACTCTTGTGTTACTAGGGCCAGATGTAGATTTTTTGTTTCAAACCAAAATTCCATGAAACTTAAATGCTGTACATTCCATGAGGTAGGAGCCTGATGGCATACTGATATTGGTCAATCCTAAGTGGATTTACATTTTATGGCTTAAGTCATTCCCGTTTCTCCTCCACTCGTCTCAGCACTCTATTGTATGATTATTAAAGTTGGTAGATATAATGTTTTTGGATTATTAACTTCTATGGAGGCTATGATTGAAACTATTGTTTATTGATTCTGAAGCCTCTTGAAGATCCCAAGAAAACTACGAACATAATATTGGAGGCACTGAAAAATACTGGACAAAGAGGAATAATTGATCGAGGTTGGGGTGATCTAGGCAATAGTAAGTATATTTCTTTCGGCTGTAAAATTTCATTTATGTTTCCATGGATACCAATTGTTCATGGAGCTCATGCACTGGTTATTTCCAACTAGTCAATTTCTCACCTTCTTTCTACATTTTTTTCAGACGCCCTGCTAAATTGATAAATTGTTAAAACCCAATACGAAAGTTGAAGTAGAGGCTTTAAAGGAAGTAGGCTTTGTTGGCAATCCCAAATCCATATCTATAGGGCATACTATCTCCCCATCTGTTTCTTTGGGACAGGATTTGTCTTAGTCCCAGAGATTGGCTTGGGGATGTTTTAGCTTCTTGGTCAATTTGCTTGACAGAAATTATTGATGTGTGATATTCTAGATGCACAAACTAAAAATAATTTTAGGTCTAAGGTTGGACTTCTTTGTGGATTATTTCAAAATTCCTGATTCTCAATTTAGCTATCATAAAAGGGCAATATTATTTTGGAAACAGAATACCAATTTTTAGTTTGATAGTGAAATAATCATTTTATTCAGTTTTGGAGAAAAGGTGTTAATTTAAATTTTAATGATTGGAATTTACATTACTATCTTGATTATTTGAAGACCGTATATTGGATGTTGCTGTATTATAGTTAATATTATTTGATAACTGATTCTGTGATGCTCCGCCATTCCATGATTCCGAATTAGCCCAGTGATTGTTGAAAAGTCTGTAGAGCTTGTTGAATGAAAATAGTAACTCCGGTGTGGTTTCTCTTTTGATTGCTCTTGTCTTGCAGTTACAGAAGCTTCTGACAGTATATTCCTTTTAAAGGATTGCCCACATGATTGGCTGTTTCCCCAGTGTGCTGCAGTGGTGTGTTTTCTTTCTGTTCTTATGTTGTCCCTGTTTATGCATTCTGCTTTTATTGCATACAGAGTCCTGGTGTCATGTTTCTAAAATAATTCAGTGACCAAGAATTGAAAATTGCATCGTCAAAATGTATGCAGGTCCACCATGGTGGTGCTGGAACTACAGCAACAGGACTAAAAGCTGGGGTAATAAAATCTTTTTTGAATAGTTATTCTTATTTTTGCTGATTACAATTGTATGTGGATATATAATATATCAAGCCTTAGACAACATAAGTTTCAATAGGACATGGTAAGAAGATATTATATTGGAGAGCTTATTTAATTTTGGGATCAACTATTGGTAATATCTTGATATATTCTTTGGTAATTTTATTTTATATTTTGCTCCTTAACCTTGATTCCTGTCAAAATTCATTTATCACAGTGCCCAACTACAATCGTGCCATTCTTTGGGGATCAGTTCTTCTGGGGGGACCGGATACACGATAAGGCGCTGGGACCAAAACCGATACCAATATCTGAACTCAGTGTTGAGAATCTAGCAAATGCAATAACATTCATGCTCCAGCCAGAGGTAATTTTATAGTTATATAGTACTGGCTGTAGATAATGTGCCTAGAAATTTGCTTTGAGACTGGGTGGCTAGAACTGACACTTCTTAAAAGTACTGTCTTGCAATACAGAGCAGATCATGCTTTCAAGGGCAGAAAAATGTCCTCCATAACAGCAAAGTTTAGGTCCTCGGTCCTTTTTCCTATGTCGTGGTCTAATTAAACATAACATTTTAACATGGTAATTATTATTTACCTTATTCCACAGCTGTATTATGAATTCAGTGTAAATATGGTAGATATGAGTAATAAATGACAAGTATGCATCCAACCATTCTTTGAAAAGCGATCCAGGAGCCTAGCTTACCTTTATTGATTGGGATATCAATAAGCATAGGGTGGGGTTGGCTTGGTTCACTTGGGGGGGATGATATAGAAAGTGTTCTACCATACTGGAGGTTAGCCAAGTAGTAATAATAGTGAGGGATCCTTGGGAAGGAGCCCGATCGAGGGTGTTAGGATGTGAGGTGTGAAGACTGGAGGTAATTGAAACTTTGAATCATACTTCCCATGGTCAGTTGTGTGAAATTGCATTATTTCTTTTTGTAAAGTTTCTATTATGCCAGGTTAAATCACGAGCAATGGAGTTGGCGGAGCTGATAGAAAATGAAGATGGAATTGCAGCTGCAGTTGATGCATTTCACCGGCACTTGCCTCCTGAGCTACCCTTGCCCAGTGTGTCTTCAGTTGAAGACGAAAATTTGAACCCTCTGGATTTGTTTTTCGCCAACCTTGGAAAGTGGTGCTGCTCTGCCTGTGGTTCATAGACTTCCACTGTCTTGGTGTTGGTATAGAAGTCTTTTTCTTTTCCATCTTAGTTTTGTTATAGTCTGCAAATCTCGCAAGATGATCATTTAGCCTTATTATTTCATTCATTGCATTAATGGGTTCATTTTATGGTACGGAGTGACAGTTTAATAGGGTAGAAATGCAACCTCAAAGCTTGTACAACAAGGTTTTGGTTGTATTGGTTACACCATGGCCACATATGAGAAAGCGAGGGTATGTACAATTGAGTGATAGTTGTTTTCAGTCAGCTTGTGGGTTGCCAGATTTGTCTTCATCTTGTTCATTGCTTTTACTCCGATTTTTGTTATCAGATTCCAATTCTTTTTTTGGTGTTTTCTTTTTCATTTTCTTTTCTAGTATCTTCTTCCATCTTTTGCCAACATAAGTCATACCGTCTTCTTTAGTATTTTTGTGCTATTGAAATAAAGAGGTTCTGCCGCAAGCATCCATAAAAATAGTAATACTAGTAAGAATAATAATGAAAAATGTCGTTGATGATTCTATCAGGTACACTTTGTTAAGCACAGATAATTTGTTATTTTTATATTTTTCCTTTGGAGACGGGTGAAAAATCATGTTCCCATGAATGCTTAATGCGAATATTGAAATTTCACCGTAATTACTTGATGTTCATTCGTATTCTTGTGTATCCGTTACTCGGTCTACTTTGATCAATCCAAAAGACAAGGAACACGGTGATTCGTGATTCAGATGGTGGAATTTAAAGAAGTATTATCTTCTGATGTATTTGTAAATGCTTTTGTTGCAAGGAGTCTGGAGTTTAAAAGATTATCCATCTTCAGGAAAAACTATAGTTTTAAAAACTGGTAAAACTGTTAGTTTGTATCGGATCAGCCGTTTAAAAATCTGTACCATCATCAATAGACCGATAGTGCATTTATAACTCGTCTAGACTCTCTTTTCCTCATTTTTCTTCTTCTTCTTCTTCTCTCCTCCTCTCTCGGTCAAACCCCAAGTTTTGCCATAAATCTTTTTTTTTCTTCAAAAACTCATAGATTTGAGTTGAATCCTTCACTTATTATTTCTATTTAGTTCCAAAAACTCAAAAATACTTATTAAAATATTAAACAATCACAAAACATCAAATTTTGCAGATTTAATTTCAAAATCATTTTTTGACAATTTTTCAAGTTTCATACTAGAATTCGGTAGATATTAGGAGTCGTCACATCATCTTAGCATTTACATTCATTTATATCAATTAATTTCAAGAATTTGAGTAGAAATCAGTAAATTTCCTAGTCCTCTAATTTTGAATTGTTCAATTTTATTAAATTTTCATTTAATTAATGTTTAATTTATTAAATTTAAATATTGTAGAAGTTGAATTTGGTGTAAATACATATAGATTGAATCAATTTTGGAATTAGGTAGAATTAAGGTTTCAAAATTGAAAATTTTCAATTTTAAATAAAATTGTATTAAGTTTTATGAAATTAGATCTATATTCATGTAAGTAGATGTATGAATAAGCTAATTGAATCATCAATTTCATTTGCTTTAGTAGACTTTGAATGTTCTTAATTTTAAGAATATAGAAATTGGGAAATTTTTAATGTTAAATAAACTTGTATTAAGTTTTATGAAATTGAATGTATATTTATATAATTAGATGTATAAATGAGCTAACTAAATTATTAATTTTATTTAATTTCGTAGAATTTGAATTTTTTCTAATTTTAGGAATATAACAATTAGACAATTTTTAATTTTAAGTAAAATTTTATTAAGTTTTATGAAATTGAATATATATTAATGTAATTAGATGTATGAATGAACTAATTGAATAATCAATTTCATTTAATTTGATGAAATTTTAATTTTTCCTAATGTTTGGAATGTAAAAATTGGAGAATTTTTAATTTCAGGTAAAATTGTATTAGGTTTTATGAAATTAGATGTATATTCATGTAATTAAATATATAAA
>JAOXYD010000002.1:7142846-7165479 GCA_028565735.1 Pinacopodium congolense
CTCTATTAAAAATTTCAAAATAGGTTATTAATCTTACCTTTTCATATTTTTTCAATTAAGTGACTAATCTTTGAAAAATTTTCAGTTGAGTGATTAACGTTTAAAAAATTAACTAGAAAAGGTAAAAAGTTTGGAATGGGCTGGGCTGGGCCGGGTTATCGGGCCGGGCCTGTTCAGGTCGGGCCGGGTCAACTAACAGCGTCAACCTTTTTCACTCAACTGATTAACTTTTTAAACGTTAATCACTTAATTGAAACTTTTAAAAGCTTAATCACTTAACTGAAAAAAATCCGAAAAGGTTGATCACCTCAATGACTATTAACCCTAAAATGAATATGCTTTATTTGATTGATTCTTTACTGATATTGATTAATATGTATGATTAATCTGTTTTAGTTGAGATTAGGAGAGTATTTAGGTTGAAAACATATTTAGTGAATGAGATTTTGCATCAATTGAGTGGTTAATTCTTCCGATTTAGCTTGATCACCAAAGTTAGAACATTAGGTAATTGGAATTATATGAACATTAGGTTTAAATTATTAGAAATCAATTGTGTAACATACTTAAATCTATGAGTGAAGCAAGTCTTAGAGTCTTGTGTGAGGATTCCGAAATTTAACGAACTTTGATTTAAACTTCTTAATTTTCATGCATTTTATTCCAAGTTATTTACGAACTAAGTAGGTAATATGAGTTTAAAAGAGATAAGATGTTTCTCTGATGTTAATAATATCTTAATTACGTGAAGTAGGTCTTAATTCATATCATTGCACACTTTTAAGTGATTAACTTATTGAAATCCGTAGCCTTGACCAGTTATTATTTTTGGATAAGTCCTAGTCATTAAACATTGTTGAATTGCATTCTTTTTCTTATTTCATCATTATTAGTTTTAAATTCTTATTTGCATCAATCAAAACTTTAATTATCTGAGTAAATTATACATTGTTTAATTTGATAATTTTTTTCACTTTGGTCCCCTAAGTATGATATTTAGTTTGTTTCATTTTATACTACTTGTTGATAAGATGCACTTGCCTTTGATTTTGTTTAGGTTAAAATTAAATTTATTTTGCTTTTAAATAGACTGTAACAAGTTTTAGCATCATTGACAAAGACCTATTTGTAAGATATTAGGTTTAGATGGTGTTGATTTTCTAGAATTTATTTCTTATTTCGTTTGTTTACTTGCTTGTTTCTGTTGATTAATTAACTGTTTTGCTTTTGACATGTTTTATTTCTTGTTTTTAGTGCTTTTATTGATTTCTTTTAGTTTATTTTATCTTATTTATGCACACTCGTAGTAAAAAATATGAGAGTTTGTCACTTGATACTGAGATTGAGAAATTTTTTTATAGGTTATGTAAGGAAGCTAGACAGATTCAAAGTACCAAGATAAAAGAAGAAGAGGTTAGAGAAGAGCAGTTTGAGGGTGAGACACAATTTATAGATATGAAGCATCATGAAGGAGAAATCATGCAGTATCTTGATGAGGGAGGGGAATTAACCATGATAGATCTGACTATGGGCATAATAACTGTCCTATTCCAACATTGTGCGATGTAGTGTCATAACGACTAATTTTGAAATTCTCCAAGGTATCATATCTATAGTCAAAGAGTCTTAGTTTGGAAGATTATCTTTGGAGGGTCCAACACCTATTTGGAGATTTTTCTAGATATCTATTACTTATTAAAATAGAATGGCATGTCAGATGATGCAGTAAAATATTTGCTAGTTTTAGCTACATTGTATTTATATAGGTTGTAACTTATAGTATAACTGATATCGATCCCATGAGGATTGATTCTGGTCACCTAAACATTTTAATTGCACTTTGGTTAAGGTAATCAAAAAGTATAGAAACTGAAAATTAAACTAAACTAATGAAACTTGAATGAATGTAATCGTAAAAGAGAAAAAAAAAACACAGAAACAACTCAATAGTAAAGTCTTAGGGGTTATTCTCTCCTTGTTTATCTTCCTTTCACCCTGTTGGTTTAATTGTGTTTGATCCTTGATATCTAATAGTTGATTACCCTCTCTAGAGATCTAACCAGTTAATCTCAATTGAACTACCTAAAAGTTGAATTGCAACCTCTCGGTTCACAACACTACTCCTAAACAATGCAATTGGATTTGAAACAATCATAAGGACAATTAATAAACAATTAAGATATCTCTTCAATAACCTATTAATCAGTTAATTGCAGGTTCACTAAGCTACTAACTCTCGTTGCCCACCCTGACTCAAATAAATCAAAAAAATCTCTTGATTCGAAGTGATTATAAGCTTAACAATTAACATAAATAACTATGCATTAAATCAATATAGCAAAAGTTGGATAAACAATTTAAGAATAATCCTTAAAATAGATTTAGAAATCCATAATCATGTTCAAACAAATAGTATTTAGATTAAATATCAAAAGGAAAGTAAAATAAAGAAGAACTAGTGAAGATGATGAAGCGTCCTTTTTAGGAAAATCTGAACAACCCTTGTTGAATCTTGATTGTCTTCCTTCTTCTTGAATCTCCACCTATTTTTACTCTTCCAAAACCCTCTATTTTTTTCTTGGATTTGTCCTAAGGTCATAAGTGTGGCTGTTAGGGTTTCGCATGTCTTCTTAAGTCCAAAAAATTATAAAATATGTCTTGCACATGTTTTGCCACGTTATCCTGCCACATCAAATTTTCTAACTTTGACATCTACTCAGTATTTTTACTATATCATGATATACAAACCTTAAAATGTCATGAAATTTTATATATAGGCTTCTCATATATTGGTCTAGCATCATGTAAAATTTCATAGCAATCAGAGCTCTTTAAGGGCACCTAATGCATTACCAAAGGTATAGTACGAAAATTAGCGCTAATTTGGGTCTCATTTGTTTTCTGCACATCCATACATCAAAATGCATCAATCAATTCCTCAAATAAGTTTATAGTTTGCCCTCAAACACTAAAAAATATAAAGAAATACTCAAACATCTAAAATATAATGAAAATGATGCAAAAGTTCATACTAACTCAATTAAAATACACAAACAACACTTGAAAAGTCTAAAAATAACCTAGAAACATAGTTTAAAACACACTTATCATAAAACTGAGACTATTTATTTTTTTTCTTGAGGGACAAGGCAAGAGTATGGTTGGCAGTTTGTAGATAGGTTAATCACTACAAGATATGAGTTAATGAAGTTGTTTCTAATCAAGTTTTTCTCACTTGCCGTGGTTGCCAAGATGAAGACAGAAATCACTTATTTCACACGGTATGAAAATGAAAACTTATATGAGGCATGGGAGTGGATCAGAGATTTATTGGCACGATGTCCTAATCATGAGTTCTCTACATGTTAATAGGTTAATACTTTCTATACAATAGTTACACCATTAACTAGAAGTACCATAGATCTAACAGTAGGGGGAAGCTTGATTAGGAAGAGATCAAAATAAACTTATAGGTTGGTTGATAAGATCTCCATAAACAACATTCAATATCAAAAAGTGAGGCATCCTCGGAAACTTACAAGGGCTCATGTAGTGGACTATTCAATGGCCTTATTAGTTTAGATAGAGGTTTTAACGAAGAAGTTAGATAATCTAATGCAAAGTATTAAAAGAGGTCCGAGTGTATTTATAAGGAGTTGTGCTATATGTTAGCATTGTGGTGGAGATTTTCATCTATCATTAAAGTGTCAAGTTGAGAACTGTTTTTCATAAGAGTAAGAAGAGATCCTTTATGTGGACAATTACAACAGTCAGAGAGGGGATTCATATTTTCGTATTCTAACATCTATAATCTAAGATGGAGGAATCACCTAAACTTCTCTTAAAGCAACAATTAGATGATACAACTACAGTTATTGATTGTTTAGAAAGTGCCATCTTCAAGTTTCAAGGCTTCCACTTCCATACTACTAGAGAAATCTAACTTTGAAGAGCTACTGATGAAGTACATCTCCAACACTAAGGTTCATATGGAAAATCAAGAATCTTCGATTAAAAATCTTGAAAATCAAATGAGCCAAATTGCAAGCCTATTGAAGGAAAGGACTCCAGATTCATTACTTAGCACTACTGAGGTTAACTTGAGAGAGCATGCAAAGGCAATCTTACTGAGGAGTGACAAGCAGTTTAAGGGAGTTGAGGAGAAGCAAAAGAATGAAGAAGTGAAGAAGAATGAGGAAATAAAGGGTTAAGAAGTAACCAAGGAAGAAAAGGAAGAACCAGTTGCGAAGGAGGATTGTCTAAGGTTATTTTTTGATCCTATCACAAATTTGGTAAGACCTAAGATCTCTAATCATCAAAGGTTAAAAGGTAAACAATTAGATATTTGGTAGATTTCTTGAAAATTTTAAGAAGTTACATATTAATGTTCCCTTTGCTAAAATTATAGTGAAAATGCCTTATTATATTAAGTTTTTGAAGGAAATCTTGTCTAATAAGAGGAGACTCAAGGAGTATGCAATTTTGAAGTTAAATGAGGAGTTTTTGGCCATTTTTTTTGAAGAAGTTGCCACTAAAGCTCAAGGATTCAGGGAGTTTTACTATTTATTATATTATTGGTGATTTGTAGATAGATAAAGCTTTGATAGATTTGGGTGCATGTACTAACTTGATGATTCTTTTTATTTTTAGGAAGCTTAGATTGACAAAGTCCAAATCTACCATAATTTCACTTTATTTGGTGGACAAGTTCATCACATACTCGAGGGGAGTCATTGAGGATATGTCCATGAAGGTAGACAAGTTCATCTTTTCAGTGGACTTCTTAATCTTTGACATAGAGGAGGAAAAAAAACATCCCTATTATTCTTGTAAGACCTTTCATGGCTATAACAAGAAATATCATAATGTGGCACACTCATTTTGAAGCTCCAAGATGAAGAGACAATGTTTGATGTGTATCGATGCCATGAGACATTCGTTCACTCTTGACCTCTGTAATTTTATTAGTGTATATTCTCCTGATACTAATCATTTTTCTATTTTTTATACAAGATTTTGGAGGAGGGCGCACAAAGGATACTTAAAGAGTTAGGCAAAGAACTTCAAGAATATTTAGAAGCATAAGGAGTTGGTGTATAATACACATATTGGACACAGTATCGGGCTTTTAAACCTCTATAAAGACTAGCAAAGCCATTACAAATATGCCAATTGAGTAGCTTCTAATTCTTGTACTCAAGCCTTTAAAACATGCATTTTAAAACCCATTTAAGTACTTATCAGTCATTATTTATTTTTATTTGATAGATATCATGAAGAGAGGCTTTTGAGGTGCCTCGAGACCATAAACAGGAATTGAATGGACCATTAAGAACATTAAGGGTATTCGCCCCTCCTTTTGTACACATTGCATATTAATAAAGGATGGAAGTAAATCATTGGTGCAGTCCATAAGACGACTTAACCCACATGTGAAGGACGTAGTTAAGGTTGAGGTAATGGAACTTCTCAATATAAATATTATCTATCTCATCTCTGATTTTAGTTGGATGAGTTATGTCCATATGGTGTTTAAGAAGAGAGGAAGCACTTTATGTAAAATGAAAAGAATGAACTGATAGCCAATAGGAAAGTTACCAGGTAGAGAATGTGTATAGATTATAAGAATTGAATGATGCCACTTGAAAAAAATCACTTTCCTTTTCCTTTTATTAATCAGATGATTGAGAAGGTAACTATATATAATATCTATTATGTCTTAGATGGATATTTTAGTTATTTTCATTTCAGTAGCTCTGAAAGATTAAAAAAAACTTTTACTTGTCCTTATGGTACATTTGCATATAGATGCATGTCTTTTAATTTATGTAATGCTTCAGCTATATTTGAAAAATGCATGATGGCTATTTTTTTGACATGCTTGAGGTTTACATTGAAATTTTCATTGATGACTTCTTTGTATTTGGCACTTCATTTAATGCATGATTAGATAACCTAAAAAAGGTCTTGACCAGATGTGAAGAGACTCATTTAGTATTTAATTGGAAAAAATGTCATTTATGGTTTAGGAATGCATTATGTTAAGTCAAAAAATTTCTAACAAAGGCATAGAAGTAAATCCAGTCAAGATAGATGTCATTAAGAAATCACCTCTACCAAAAAATGTTAAATCCATTAGGAGTTTCTTACGCCACATTGATTTTTACCATCGTTTCATTAAAGATTTTTTTAAGATTACTAAACCTTTAACTGAGTTGCTTGAGAAAGACATTGTGTTCGACTTTAATGATAATTTCATGTCATCTTTTCATTTGTTAACGAATTGCTCATATACTTACATCTTCTGATTAGTCTCTTTCTTTTAAACTAATATGTAATGCAAATGATTTTTTAGTGGGGGTTTATGTTGGGTTAGAGACAAGGTAAGCTCTTTTATTCTATTTATTAGACAAATAGGACATTAAACACTACACAACACCACTATATTACCACAGAGAAAGAGATGTTGATGATAGTGTTTGCTTTTGATAAGTTTACATCTTATCTAGTTTTATCTAAAGTCATTATTTATACTAACCATGCAATTTTAAAATACTTGATGATAAAATCAGATGTAAAATCACGACTGATTAGATGGATTATACCTTTATAGGATAATTTGACATCGAGAAAAAGTATAAAAGGGGGCTTAGAACTTTGTAGTTGATCACTTGTTAAGACTAAATAAAGCTACCGATAAGGAAATCAGGGAGACTTTCCCTAACGAGTATCTCATGGCTATGATAGGCACTCCCTAATTTGTTGATTATGTTAACTACCTTGTTGGTAATATCTTTTCTCCTAAATTTTCTTATTATTAAAAGAAGAAATTTTTATTGAATGTAAAGCATTATTTGTAGGATAAACCTTGCTTTATAAGATTTGTGTAGATGAGATAGTTAGGTGTTGCATTTCTGAAGAAAAGTGTCCTCCATTTTGCATAATTGTCATTATAGAAAGGCTTGGGGAAATCTTAGGGCAACTAAAACGGTGCATAAGGTCTTAGAGTGTAATTTCTATTGGCACATCTTATTCAGAGATACATATGGATTTTTCAAGTTTTGTGATATTTGTTAAAAAGTAGGAAACATATCAAGGAGACATGACATCCAATTGACTAACATTCTTATTTATGAGGTTTTTGATGTTTAGGGTATTGAATTCATGAGATTATGGCTTAAGTCTTATTCTAATCAATACATTTTGGTTACTATTGAGTATATTAGTAAATAGGTAGAAGTAGAGGCATTGTTTACGAATGAAGCTAGAGGTGTTATTAGATTCTTAAAGGGGGAATATTTTTATACGTTTTGGGATACTTATGACCATTATTAAAGATGTGAGGTCACATTTTTGCAATAAACTTTTTAACTCATTATTAGCTAAATATGGGATGACCCATAAGGTTACCACACCATACGACCCCCAAACGGATAGGAAGGTTGAGGTCTCTAATAAAAAACTAAAGAAAATTTTAGAAAATATTGTTAATAATTTTAAGCGAGATTAGTTATAAAGTTAAATGATGCACTTTGAGTACATAGGATTGTCTTTTAAACATCTTAGGCATGTCATCATTCAAGATAGTGTATGAAAAGTCTTATCACCTTCTAGTTGAGTTAGAGTATCGTACATACTGGACTACTAAATTTCTTAACTTTGATTTATCTTATGCTACTATCAAGAGACTTATATAGCTTCATAAGCTTGAGGAGTTTCATTTGGACGCTTACTATAATTCAAAGCTGTATAAGGAGCTAATGAAGAGATGGAATTACAAGAAACTTCTACACTAAAACTTTAAGGTGGGTCATTAGGTATTGATTTATAACTCTTGTCTTTGTCTTTTTTCCGGGAAACTTAAGCTAGGATGGAATGGTCTATTCGAGGTAATGAAAGTCTTTTCATTTAGAGATATGGAGGTAAGAAGAGAAATTTTGACCCTTTTTAAGGTAAATGAATAGAGAACTGAATCATATATGCTCATATTAGTGAAGGATACAGATGAAGCACTTTCTTTCTAGATTCTTCCCCATCTCCTAATTGATTTTCTATGGTGTGTTTTTTATTAGCTGTAGGATTTTGTTTTAGTTTTTAATTATTTTTGCATTGTTGTTTTCGTTTGATGCTTTTCCTATCTTTTAGTCATTTTGAGTTCTTTTATAAGTCCTATATAGATGTTGTTTTTAGGGAACTTTCCTTATTCCTCTTTCCCTTTGTGCATGAACATTAGGGATAATATTCAAATTTAAGTGTAGAGGGAATTAAAGAAAACATTGATCTTAATAGATACACTCTTAAATTTTTACAAGTCTTGTAACAGATAACATAGATATTATATTGAAAATCATGCTAAGGTTGATTAAATGTTAACTAGTATATCTTGATGTGATACATGTGATTAGTATAGTTAGTATGGATTAATTCTTGTTTAATCAGGAATTTTATTAATTATGATTGTGATTGTATGATGGAATTGATTCCTTTTTCAAAACATTAGGTTGAAAGAATCTTTATTTGGATTTTTATATGCACTTGGAGTAGAAATTAAGATATGCACAATGAATTCAATTATTTAAATGAGTTTGAAAGTTTATGCAACTAGTTGTGAATATTGATGAACAAGGACATTTGTTTTGCATCATGGCTTTGGAAAATAGTTTTATGAAAAAAAAAACTTCCTAGAATACTAGGAAATTATTTTAAAAACACGCGTTAAAAAAACATACTAGATTAAAACACACAAAAAAGGAAATAAAAGATCTTGAATCATGGTTAGGTTGCTCCCAACAAGTGCTTTTTTAAGTGAATAAGGACATTTGGTTTGCATTATGTCTTTGAAAAATGGATATTTAATGATCATTATGATGTTTTATGTATAGAATGCAATTTTTGCTAAAAACTGAATAAATGAGCAATAATTCACTCTACTAGTTTTATACTATAAAAAGATCGAAGTTAAAGAGTGATGTTAGTAACTAGTTGATGTGAGGTGACTTGGTTGAGTAATTGGAGGTGTTCATGATAAGATGTTCACTTTCACTTAAATAGACCAAATAACCTCTCAACCAAGCCTAAAATGATCAATCAATAAAGTGTATGAATATGTTTTGCTTATATGTGTCCATTTTATATCTAAGAATGATTTTTGTGATTTGAGTTGAAGTTTAAAGAAGGCATGAGGTAAATTGAGTAGAATTGTGAATCATTGTAAGTGATTGGTTGTATAGTACTTTTAGGGGATCTTTCATGGTTGAATGAATGAAATAAAGATTTGAACTAATTAATCAATCTATAAAAATTTATATATAATAATCTTTGTGAGTTTCTTGATATTTAATATTATACTTGAGGAGTTGATTTTCCTATGTATAATGATCCTATGTGTTAATTAATGATCAACCTTAAATTAGATGATATTGGTCATATTCGATTGCATAAGTTATGTTGAGATGTCAAATTAACCTTTAATCACCTTTAGAAGATATTCTTTCGGGTACCTAAGTGAGTTATTTGAGGACAGGTAACAATTCATGTGTAGAGGTGTTGTTAATGATTAAAAATACATTGGTTTTGATATATAATTTGTTATGTTTTTACCTATTTAATCTATGAACTACGCTAATTGAGAAATATTATTGACAATTTTAGGTGCATAAAGATTCTAGAACAAATTAGAGGAGTTTTGGAGTAAATTGGAGTAAAAAGGAGCAAGGGACATGTATGATAGATAATTAACAGCGGTCACTGGAGATGTATAATAGTGCTGTTGATGGATAAACTTAATCATCATTGATGGTCAAAACTGGTCCTTTAATGGTGGTTTTTAACAACGACAGTTGATTAGATATCCAACCACTGTTGATGGTTTTATACACATCATATCTGTGAATTTTAAGGGCAATCAAGGTCATATTACTCTAAGAAGGTCTCTAAACCCTAGTAGGCATGTTGGGGGATATATAATCTCAATTTTTGTCATTATTAGTATGGCTAGAATAGATTAAAATCAATAAAACATTCAACTAGTTAGGTTTTTGTTTATTTTTTCTTTGTTTTCTTTTCAATCCAATTTTTCTTGGCGATTTGGCTTTGAAAGAGAATTCAGGTGACAAGAATACATAGAATAAAGCAAGGAGTGACCATCTTTGTGCTGGGTTTTTATCATTCTCATTTTCCACTTATATTGACTATTTTAACATATATTATTAAATGAATATTTTTTATTTGATTTATTCTTGCTTATATTGAATAATATGTGTGAATAATCTACTTTGGTTAAGGTTAGATGAGTATTTAGGTTAAGAACATATTTGGTAAATGAGATTTTTCATCAATTGAGTGGTTAATTCTTCCAATTTAGCTTGGTTACCTAGGTTAGAACATTAGATAATTGGAATTTCATGAACATTGAGTTTTAATTATTGGAAAATCAATTGTGTAACATACTTGAATCTAAAAGTAGACCAAGTCTTAAAGTCTTGTGCGAGGATTCCTAAATTTAATGAACTTAGATTTAGGCTTCTTAATTTTCATGCCTTTTATTTCAAATTATTTATGGATAAAGTAAATAATTTGATTTTAAAAGAGATAAGATGTTTTTATGATCATTAGTAATATCTTGATTATGTAAACTAGGTCTATTACTGCACACTTTTAAGTGATTAACGTATTGAAATTCGAAATCTTGACTAATTATTACTTTTGGATAAGTCGTAGTCATTAAACATTGTCTGGTTACATTTTTTTTATTATTTCGTCATTATTATTTTTAAATCCTTATTTTCATCAATCAAAACTTTATTATCTGAGTAAATTACACGTCATTGAATTTGATATTTTTTAACTTTAGTACCTTAGGTACGATACTCAGTTTATTTCATTTTATACTACTTATTAATAAGGTGCACTTGTCTTTGATATGGTCTAAGTTAAACTTTTGCTTCTGGATAAACCACAACACACTGCTCATATTGTTACTGTAAACTTTTATTTAGTTACTAATAAGACAACATGGATACAATGATACCATTGAACCTATAGTTCTAGCGTGTCATTGTTACTTTATAAAACTTTATGAAATTTGACTAAAACATTTCCAAACACTCAAAACTTGACTTAAATAAGATCAAGAAGTTCTCTAAGGTGATTTTTGTGATCAAGACTCCTCAATTGATATTAAAAATAGAATATCTTAATAAATGAACCAATTTAAAACTTTTCATTCCAAACTCAATTTCAAATTATTTTCAAACACTTCAAAACCATTCCTTTCATTTCAAAACCAATTCATACAAGTTCATAACGTTCCTAAATCAATTTTAAATACTAAGACCTTTCAACCAAACTCAAATACAAAATAAGACTTGGTTTATGAAAATTTAGGCACTTTTTGAAACTTTCCAAAACTTCAAAACATTTTCATAGTTTTCTTAAACTTCTTTAAAATATTATTCTTATCAAACTTTGACTTAACCACTTTCCAATATACTCAAATAAAGTCAAATACTTTTTTAAAAATATTTTGACACATCATGAGATCTAAACTTTCCAAAAGTATTTTTTGCATAAAAACTTGACTCCAACACATTAAAAAATTTATATAAAATATTTTAACATATTAATTTTCTTTACAATCTTTCATAAAATGCCTTTTAATTATGAAATACTTTATGCAAATACCTAACATGTACATGATCATGCAAACTTTGAACAAAATGCAATGGACATATGTATGAAGAACGCTTAAAAACATTGAGAAGAACAAAATAAGATTTACAGCTAAAATTACAAATATAAACCTATATAACCTTAACTATCTTGATCTTGATCACCTTTTTAATTTTGATCTTCATGTCAAAACTCTAATTTTCATTGAAATATATCTTCTTTAAGCTTTAAGAATGTTCATACATATCATTCAAATTTCTATGTTTCAATTTACACTAACAAAATAAATTATTAGTAACGAACATGTTTTATCATCTCAAAACTACAAGTTGAATCCTTTCTTAGTCCAATAATATCCTTCTTTTTTTATGATAACAAGTATATAATATTAAGAAAATATAAAATGAAAAACACATATGTAAAGCAAACAATAATGCTTTCTCTTAGTAGATGCATTATGAAATGTGAAATTCTAATATTATCTATCGCTCTTTAATATCACAAATATCTCTTCTCCCTTTTGACATCTTCAAAAACAATTGTAAATGTATCAAATGTTGATAAGAATATTTTAATAAAATCGATACAAAAAATTAAACTTGATAGCAATTGTTAATAAAATCATTTGTTCATACAAATGCCAACATACATACAAAAATTTCATTAATTTTCAAAGTGTCCCACCATCAATCATGTTTAGTTCTTTTAATCATATAAAATTATTTCCAATTCACCTATTTTTCTTCCCAAATCCAATCATCATATATTTTGTTCGTGTAAACGCCACTCCCTTTTAATTGATATTTTATAACAAATTTCACTCCCTCTTAAGATATGCATTAACGTATTATAGGAAAATAAAACACGAAGAGATTAAAAAAATATTATACATTAAAAACATATATTATCCATCATTATACATAAAAAACACACATTACACATATTATGCATTAAAAACACAATTCATAAGTTCAAACAACATTCAAAAAGTAACTCCCCTACATTAAATCTCTAATATCATAAACTTCTCATAGAAACATCCAAAAACAATTTAAAGAATATTTAATGATGTAATCCCTTTTTTTTCGTAAAACAAACATTATAACATATGGGAAAAGCATATATGTAAAAATATCTTTAAAAAAAATGTATCAATTAATATACCATTTAAAAAATCATTCTATCCTAATCATGCAAAGGCTTTTAATAATTCATCCTATACATATGAAACAAACCTTTCTTCCTAACATATGTATGTCAAGGTTAGTATTCTTAAATAATAAAAAAATATAATTATATACCTCTTTTATGTACCTTTAATTTATGTATCATTTTCTTCCTTACTTAGTTCAATAATGTGCTTGCTTGATTGTATCATGTGAGGGCATTTTTAAAATTTTTAGAAATATCATTGTTGAATACTCACTTAATGTTGATAGAGGTGATACCAAAATTTCTTCTAAGTTAGGATCTAGAAGAAATCATCATAATAGATGTGATACCAAAATTTCTTCTAAGTTAGGATTTAGAAGAAATCATCATTCATGTTGAGTTCTTTTAGGTTAAGATTTAGAAGATGATGCATTCATTTTCTAGGTTTTTTTATGTATAATGATGCATAATATGTGTTTTTAATGTATAAATTTTTTTAATCCCTTCACATTTTATTTCCCTATAATGTATTGATTCATATATTTAGGAGGAGTGGAATTTACATCCATTAAAAAATCAATTTATATGCTAAGTTTAGAAAATTTCAAACACCTAATTCACTCCCTCTCCTAGGTGCTATATAAGGCTAACATTTGGTATCAGAGTTAGTCCAGCTTTGTACATATAGATTTCTAATGCAATGAGTGAGAAAATATTAAATATGGTACAATTAAATGCATTGACATGTTCATCTAATCAAGAGAGGAAAATTATAAGTAATGTTCTATTTTTTGGATGGTAACGATTTTTCTCCTTGAAAAATTAAATGAGATTTTCGTAATAGGTGAAAGTATAGATTTATGAGAAATGTATCTAAGGGCTCTTTTGTTCCCACCAAAATAGGATATAGGCAAACAAGTTACTAAAGTAAAAATGGAATGAAACACTAGTAATAAACAATTTGTTTCTTTAAATAGCAATGTTTTACATATTTTGTTTTGTACTTTAAATAGAAGCGTATTCAATAAAGTTTCACTGTGTAAATTAACTAGTGAAATTTGAAGTAGTTTATGAAGGTGTCATTTAAATTAAAGAAGAAGAGAATGAGCAAATGGAAGAAGAGGTGTAAAACATGTGCTTAATGATTAACAATGATGATGAGGTACCCTTGTCCTCAAATTTTTTTAATGATGATAATGATTGTGATGATGATGATAATGATAATAATAATTGTTATGATAAGTTAGTTGAATTCCCTTAGATCATGAGTTTGAAAAGGAAGAAACTTTCTTCCAAATATAGAGAGACATTGAAGGTTTTAGATAAATGCATGGTGGAAAATGAAAATTTTAAAATTAATTTCATGTCATGGTAGAGTTTAGGAATGTGGATATTACTTATAATGATGATAGGTGAAAATTTTTGCATGATAATAAGGCATTAAAAAAGGAGATCAATGAATGTAAATAATCATTGTCAAAATTCTCTCAAGGGGAATGAACAGTGAATATGTTAGGAGTTCAAAAGTGTTCAAGTGGTAGTCATGGACTAAGTTTTAATCAAGAGTACACTAAGAAATGGCAAAACAATTTTTTTGAAAAGTAAAAATTTGGATGAAGAGCATATATCTAAGCCCTCATTTGAAAATGCACTTTTTTACAAGGTCATTATCCTCTCCCCAAAAGGTTGATCTAATGCGGTGTGCAATGCACATACTTATAAATTTTAAGACCTTCCCTTGTCTAACTGATGTAGGATTAATGCACCCTTCTACTTCACCTTTAGAACCTAAAGCGTTTAGCGTGACATTTTTTCCCTCTTAACCTGAGATGCCTCATTATGAACGGCCCACCTTACCCATTAGTATCATCTTAACAATGACACGTAGCATTTGATGTAGGGTCAGATGAGATCAAGAATTGACTATGATATCACTAGAAAGCTAACTTGCAACAAAAATTCATTTAACTCCTCAAGTACTTCCATGCACTAGATAATAGTAGAGATAAACAACTATTCGATCAAATTAAATCAATTGCAAAAATGTGAAAGACCAATTCAATTCATCTTATTAGAAAAAAAATACAAGAGAAATCTTATATATATAGTGTTAGTTTATATCTTACAGTTAATTTGATTGTAAATTTATGATGCAATTAATTAAAGGTATTATTATTTATCTTATTCGATAAATGAAATTATAATGAGATCTTATTCTTAATATTTATATTACAATTAGGTGATATTTTAAAATTGCTTCTAATAATTGTTACATTAAAATTAGACATTAATATAGTGAAAATATTAACACACATTATATTTTTTTGCTTATAAAAAAGTAGCCACTCTTGTAAACTAAAATTTAGACATAACTTAAATTAGCATGTAAGTTTTTAATAGATAACAAGTTCATTAAATTGACTAAATATGATAATTTCATATAAAACATTTTATGTGTATATAAAATATTTATTATAATAATTGTATAAGTGATCACTTATTTAAGATCTTTTTAGTATCTCATACAAAAATTATTATGTTTTAATACTATTTATAGCATATCATAATCAAGGGTAACTCGTTTAGTAATCATTAGATATACATGAATTATATAGAGGTAATTTAAGAGATTAATACAGGATTTATCACTTTAAAGTGATAAAAAAGAATGTTACGTTATTTTTTTATTAACATTGATTTAAAAAAATCTTTCATTGAAGTAAAGTGACATTTTAATTTTTTTTTCAAATTTTACTAATAAAATCAAATACTCAATCACTATTGTTGGAAAATTAATATAATTAAATTCAAATAGAGTAGATATTTATTTTATACTTTATTTCTAATCTAATCATTGTATGACAACAAAATGAATTATACAAAAAGACCATGTACTAAAAGGTTAATATTTTTAATATTTAAATGATCATCATATATTAGATATCCATTTTGATTTATGGATGTAAATTATTTAATTAGAAAATAAAAATAAATTTAAGGAGTTTAATTAATATAACAAAATAATAATTTATATCCATTGCCACATATTTAGAAATATAATAAAATAGAGATAAAGAATAGTTAAAGGGAGAAAAATATTTAATCAAATTGGATTTGATTGTTAAATTTGAAATACTTTTTAAAAACAAATGTATTTGATAAATAAAAACTAATCTTATATATTAGATCATATTTGATCCTAATTGGTATTTAATAAAAATAAGCTAACTATTTTAACTTATCCCTCTATACAATTTGTAGAATTCTTTTAACACATTCTATTAGGCACTATTAAAGGTTAGATGTGTGTGTGGTTATGTAATTTTTACATTATCTATAAGTTCAAAGAAAGTTGTAGGAAAAAAAATCTATAATCTACATTTTGTATTTTATTATTATTATATATATATATATAATATTTGATAATGTTATAAAATTGAAGTGATCTTCATTTTTGAAAAATAACATTTTTTTGTCATGGATTGCGTCTTAGTTTTTCAACTTATAATACATGGTCAAGTTACAATGGAATCTCATGTTAACAAATTCTCCATCCTGTGAGATAAAGTGTCCTTCACTACAATGGCAGAGTTGTACATGTAAGTTTCAATAAAAACATAATACAAGACTAAGATCTATCATGTCAGATTATTAAGAGTAACTTGATAGAGAAAGCGTACCTAAATCTATCGGAATAATCTTTAGGATGATGCGATTTCTTTTGGTTCTTGATCTTCCAAGAGATTTCTTTAGGTTGTCTATCTTTTCTCTTAATTGGATGAAGAAAAAAAATCATAACTCTTCTCTTGGGGACCATAACCATATATTTATATGTATAGTGTCTATTTCCAATTTGCCCACTATAAGTTAGAAACATAATACTAGGGTTTTGCACAGATTTTAGACCATAATATAATTAGATGAATTGGATCCAATAATCCAAAACTTTACTAAGTCACTTTTAATATTGGGTCACATCTTATAATAGCTCGTGATATGTAATTATATATATATATATGCAAGTCCATCAAAAAATATAATAATCTCCCACTTGGATTACATATATATAATTTCTTATAATTATATGTCATAATAAACCTTAAGAGTTCAAAAGTGCTATTATTGTTAAATCATCTTTAAGTAATCCCGTCCATTAATCATATCAATACAAGATCAAAGGGATCTTCATCACAATCATCATAACTAAACCCATTAATAGTCACATACATCAATAAAATCAATGACATGGATCAAGTATGGATGTGTAGAATGGAAATTTCATGTCATATGATCTTTAAAATATCTATTTCCAATTGGTCCTACCTTATTCCTTAGTGAGATCAAACCAAATCAATCAGAGTGAAAACTCACAAAATTTTGTACACTGAAGTACCAAATCATACAAACTTCATAAGACATGTTTTTAACTATAAATATATACAAACTCTCACTAAGCCAATATATCATCAAATGATAAAATATCCATATGATTTGTGGGCTCATAAAAGACCTTGGGTGGTAAACCTTTAGTTAGCAGATTCACAATTATGGAGTTTGTTCCAATATGTTCTGTACATAACTGACCACTCTGAATTCTTTCTTTAAAAACTAGGAACTTGATGTTGATGTGTTTCGATTTTGATAAGCTCCTATTGCTATTAGAATACAGCACTGTTGATTTATTATCACAAAATAACTTTAATGGTCTTTAAATTCCATTTATACTTCACAGTCTAGTGATAAAATTTCGTAACAATATTCGATGATTGGATGCCTCATAACATGCTATAAACTCAGCTACCATATTGGAAGAAGTTATGAGTATTTGCTTAACACTCTTTTTAAAAATACTTCCTCTAACAAGCATATAAATTTATCTTGAAGTGGATCTACGACTATCTTGGCATCTTACAAAATCGAAGTCAGAAAATCTAATGATCTCTAATTGATCTGATCTTCTGTATGTGAGCATATAATCTTTTGTTCTTTTGAGATACTGCATAACCCTTTTACCTATTTTACAACGATCCAATCCAGGATCGCTTAAATATTTCCTAACATTCCAACAATATACACAATATTTGGATGCGTACATATTTGAGTATACATTAGACTCCTTACAATTAAAGCATAAGGAATCTTCTACATTTCTTTAGTTTCTAAATTATTCTTGGGGCATTGATTAAGACTAAATTTATCTCCTTTAACTACAGGGATATCACCTGGTTTAGAATCCTACATGCTAAACCTCTTAAGTACCTTCTCAATATAGTTCTTTTGTGATAACCCAAGAATACTTTGAAAGTGATCTCGATGTATTTAACTTCTTAATATAAAGGAGGCTTCATAAAAATCTTTCATCTCAAAATTATTTGATAGAAATTTCTTAGTTTCATGCAACAAGCCTATATAGTTGCTGGCAAGCAGTATGTTATCAAAATAAAAGATAAAAAAATATACTTACTCCCATTGAACTTATGGTATACACAGTCATCGATTGGATTAATCTCGAAACCAAAAGAGATGATAACCTGATGAAACTTGTAATACCATTGATAAGAAGCTTGTTTGAGTCCATAGATAGATTTCTTTAACTTACAAATGATCTACTTTGAATCTGTGGAAACAAAGCTTTCAGGCTGCTCCATATAAATTATTTCATCATGTTCCATATAACTTGTTTCATCAATGTCTCCATTGAAAAACGTTGCCTTAACATCCATCTTATGTAACTCAAGATCAAAATGTACCACAAGTGCCATTATACTCCTAAAAGAATCTTTTAAAGATACCAACGAGAAGTCCTTCTTTAATACCTTCTTTTTTAGTAAAGTCCTTCTTTAATACCTTCTTTTTTAGTAGAGTCCTTTGTGACAAGACGAGCATTATATTTTTTCACATTGCCTTTTGAATCACTTTTAGTCTTAAATATCCATTTGCAATCAATGGTTTTCCCACCTTTCAAGCAATGAGACAAGATCCCAAATGTCATGGTCTCTCATGAACTTAATTTCCTAATTCATTGCATTAATAAACTTTTAAAAATTAGAACTTTCAATGGCTTCACAGAAATTGATTGGATCATCTTTTACTATGCCAATATCTATATTATATTCTTGGAGGAGGACAATATAATCATTCAAAATTGCACTTCACCTTTTGTTAGTGGATCTCCTTAATGGCACTTGTTCTTGAGGTTGTTGACTTTGTCCTTAAAAAATATATAATTCATCTTGATTAGGGAGATTTTCGACGTTAACTTGTTGTTCTGAAGTTTTTTCTTGAACAATGCTAGGATTAATACCCTGATCATGATCAATAACAACTATAGGAAAAGAAACAAATTCTTCTTCAAAGACAAAGTATTTAACCTTGTCCTTATCTCCCCTTTTAAACTCAATGTCTTCAAAAAATCTGGTAATTCCCCTCTAAAAAATTGATTTATTTATAGGATCACAAAATTTATGCTCTTCTGATCATTTAGAGTATCCAATAAAGTAGCTACTAACTATTCTTAAGTCCAATTTCCTTTCATTTAGCTTATAATGCCTTGCTTCAGGTAGATAATCCCAAATGTAAAAATGCTTTATACTAGGTTTTTTACCTGTCCATAATTCATAAGAGGTTCTAGTCATTACATTAATTCAAATTCTGTTAAGAATATAAGTTGTGGCATTTAATGTCTCTCCCCAGAGTGAATTTGGTAAGATAGTATGAATAATTGTACTCCTTACCATATCTTTAAGTGTTTTGCTTTGTCTTTCAGTAACACCATTCATTTTAAGATTTCCCAGCATAGTGTACTATAAGAAGATACCATATTGCTCTAAAAATTTGGCACATGGTCCAAGACATTGTTCATCTAAACCATCATATCTGTAGTAATATTCACTACCACAGTTAAATTTGACACTTTTAATCTTTTTTACAAGTTGATTTTAAACTTTAGTTTTAAAAACTTTTAAAATGTCCAATGCTTATGACTTCTCATGAATGAGATTAAGGTACCCATAATATGAATAATCGTCAATGAACGTAATAAAATATCCTTGACCATTCTATGAAGGTGGAGGAAATGGCTCACAAGTATCTTTATATATTAGTTATAAGACCTCTAAATATCTTTTGGCACCTAATCTCTTTATATTTATTTACTTCCCTTTAATACACTCAATACAAACTTCAAAATTTGATGTATTAATTAGATCAAGAATTTCATCTGACATAAGCCTTTCCATTCTTTGTTTAGAGATATGCCCTAAATGCTTATACCATAATGAAGCAAAACCATCATTTGTCAATGTTATTTTAGTAACATGCAAGGACTCATTAGATAAGATATCTGTATCAAGTAAATATAGGTTATCAATTCTAGATAAAGAATCGAAACTAATAAGTTTTGAATCATGAAAAAGACTAAATTTCCAATTTTTAAAAGAACAATAATAACTAATATTGTCCAAAATGAATATAGAAACCAAATTCTGCCTAAAAGATGGTACAATATAAGTCTATTTCAAATCCAAATAATTTCCATTCTTAAATGATAACTTAAAAGTTCCTATTGTCTCAACTTCAATTTTCATTCTATCACCCACATAAATGTATCTTTTATAATCACTGAGTTTTCAGCAGCTCAGGCAGTCCTACATAGACACACTTATATGAGTAGTAGTACCAAAATCTATCCACCAAGTGTGTTCAAGTACTGAAATCAAATTGACTTCAGAATAAACTAAAGAAAGAAGTGTATCTTTCTTTGCACGTCAAGCATGATACTTTAAACACTCTTTTTTTCTTGTTAGAAGTGTTTTCATAAAAGTAACAAGTAAAGTCCTTAACTTGTTGTTTTGATTCTTTATATTGCTTCTTTTGTGGTACATTACCCATAACTTCCTTGTCTTTCTTTCTTTTCTTGATATTACCCTTAGAATTGGATGGCAACTGAGCACTTTCATCCTTCTCTTTCTTTAATATCTCTTCTTCTTGCACACATTATGAAACGAGCTCATTAAGAGTCTATTTATTCTTTTGACAGTTATAATTGACCTTAAATTGACTGAATTGTATGGGAAGAGAGATTAAAACCAGATGCACAAGCAAGTATTCCGATAGTTCTAATTTTGGTGCCTTTAGTTCAGAAGAAAGATGAGACATTTCTAGAATGTACTCCCTGATGCTTCCATTGCCTTTTGTATCTCATGGAAACCAGTTTTGTTAGAACAATACTTGTTACATTTCTAGGATGTACTCCCTGATGTTTCCATTACCTTTATATCTCTTGGAAATTAGTTTTGTTAGAAAAATACTTGTTTGCACCTTTTCATTTTTAGCAAAACACTGCTCAAGTTCTTTAAGAAATAATTTGGCATCCTTTTGTTCAAATATTGTGCCCTTAAATGTTTTCAAAATTGCATGTTTCATGATCATAAGCCTAATGAAATTTGAGCGTTCTCATCTTTTCCAGTCTCTCTTTTCATCAAAGGAACTTACATCCATAAGGGCTGGGTGTCGCTCAATCCAAAGAGCAAGGTCTAGATCCATATAACCAAGAACGATCATGACGTTTTCCCTCCAAATCTTGAAGTTTGTGTCATTCAGCACAGGAATAGAGTTGATGTTGGTAGTTATAATAGTAGCAGAAGTATTCACTTATAGGGGATGTTTAGTTGGGTTGTGGATTATAGTTTTGTGTTGTGGTTGTTGTATTTTTGTATTGGTAATTGTGTTTTCTTTATCGATTTTTGTGATGTATTAGTGTGTTTTCTTTATCGATTTTTGTGTTTAGAAAAACAAGAAACTAAAACCAAAAACAAAAGCCAAAGTAAACAAGGCCTAAATAGAAAAAAAATAAACAAGATAAGCTCATAATTAAAATTCAAATGCTTTACAATTAATAAATTTAAATAATGGCAACCCTATCACAAGATACTTAGCACAATATTAAAATTTAGTCTTTGGACAAAAATATTAATTTGTAACTAGGACTCTTGTTGTAGTGATCAAATATTCATAATAAATTCCTTTAAAAAATAAGCCTTTCTTTAAATCGACTTATAATCACATAAAAAATCAAATAATTTTCATATATTTATCACTACAAGTATGTTTGAATTTTGTCCAAATAACAACCTTCCTTTTAGTTCATCATTATTCGCATAAAATTCATCTATATCCAATTGTCTTGATATTTTAAAATTAATTAATCTATACAAAAAGGTTATTTTGGTAATATATTGCTTCAATTAATTAATTTAAAATATCAATAAAAATATATGCCACAATATGAATTTAGTTAATCAATAACCATAATCCATAATAAATGATGTTACTATTAAAACCAAGAAACTAAAATTGCAAAACTTTAACCATTAAATGCAAAACTGGTTCTTTTAAATAAATCAAAACCCTCCAAGCAAATAGTCACTGAAACGAAAGTGGAAGAGCTGCAAATAACAACAATTGCGGCAAATCACAACAAAACCTAAACCTGACCACGATTACAAAACTACCGGTTACAGTTACCAAACTGCCGGTTACGGTTTATAAAAATCTATAAATCTTAACCTAACCGCCTGTTTACAGTTTAGTTACGGTTTAAAAATAGCCAGTTACGGTTACGGTAACGGTTTGAAAACAGCCGGTTACGGTTTAACTGCCGGTTTGCTCATAATAATAATCGTTGTTATTTTATAACTTTTATTATTCATAATTTTATTTTCAAACTTAAAAACTTTAAATTTTAAATTTTAAAAAATGTCAAATATAATAAGTTGGATATAACTTATAAAAATATAAAATTAAATGAATT
>JAOXYD010000002.1:7211579-7232856 GCA_028565735.1 Pinacopodium congolense
AATATAAAAATAATTTAGTTAAAATCATAAATATAAATCTCAAAATAATTTAGTTAAAATAATTTGATATGTTAAATACAAAATTTATTATAGAGATATGTAAATATAAGGGTATTACGGGCATTATATTAAAAATATAAGGACAAAAGAAACTAAAAAATAGGCTCATTAATTATTATTAATTGTTCTGAAACATCTACCTGAAAAACACTTTTTTGAAAAGCATTAAATTAGACCTTCTTTAAAAAGTTGTTTTTTAACTGTTGAAAATGTTAAATCTATTAAAAAAGTACTTCTTAACGTTACAGTCAAATATCTATTTTTTCAAAAAAATACTTTTATATTAAAAAAAATACTTATTACTCTTCTAAAAGTCCAACCATACGGATGCTTAAGTTACGATTTCACCGTTCTAAAAAAAAATTCAGTAAATTAGTTCATTCTTTCTCCTCTAATTTCTTGGTTCATTATTTCTCTTGCAATTGCTTCTAAAACTTTACAAAACTACATATCTATTCATCGTGCATCTTTTTTTATTTTTCCTTCTCCTCGTAATGTAACATTTCTTCATTGTTGTGTGAAATTTTATAAATAAAAGCGTAATATATAAATTTGTTGCGCCTATAAAATCGATATTTTTTATAATATTTTTAAAATAAAAAGTTATGAAAGACATCAAACAGAGAGCTCATATTCACTAATAATGGGCTCATATCAACGGGAGAGTGATGATTACGCCATTTGAACTCAGGTTGACGGAGGGGAGTTCATGTCATTGGACTAACTCCAAATAGAATTCAGCGTACAGAATGACTCTGGTTGTGAACATCTCTTTCATTTTTTTTATTTATTGTCTAAACTCAAGAAATTTCTAGATCCAAAAATTCTTGCAACACGAAGATCACTTCCTGTATATCTTAATGTCTTTCCACCTAGATTCCATGTAGTGGCTCACATTAGGTGGGGCAGCATAAACTCCACATTTGAAGTACAAGTCTCCAGGACCAGTGTCATTCTTCTTCAGCCTTAGCTTCCCGTCAATATAAACCGATACAATCCCTTCACTGACGTTATGAATAACATTAACCCTGAACCATCTATTATAAAGATGGGTAGCTACCAAGTCTCGCATATAGTATCTCAATTCACCTTGAGAGATCCTCAGTATCAAGGTCGTAGCATGGGTCTTCCCTCCACCGTGAATTTGCGTTACAATAGCACCAGTTGTTCCTCTTGGTACGTATCCATACGCTTCAAATTGCCATATCCCTGATGAATAATCCAGTCCCTGTAACATAATTTTATCAGTATAGATGCCGAAGAGACCAAACTTAGAACGAATTAACTAAGTCCGTACCGCGATGCGAATTTCGGAGCGTGGCTGAGTCTTGCTATTGGGTTGGTGAGGCTTGTCGTCGGCGTAGACCCACAATCGCCGTACCCCATGTTTGAAACTGTAGCGCTCCTTGAGTGGCTTGTCGAAGGGTTTCTGGATTTGGAAGTTCTTTTCAGTTAATGGAACCTCTTTGAACCCATCTGTCGGATCCGCAGACACAGACGATAGCACGAAGTTTCCGACAAGAAAGAATAACAGAGGAAAGTGATGCCCCATTGTCCTTATTCACTCCCTTTCTGCTTGCTCTTACGTTATAACTGACATATAATAAGAGCCATAACCCAAGTTTGATTCATTATTATTGGTAGGACGGAGACTACGTGGACTTGCATGGATGTCTTATTCAATCTTTCCTAATATAAATTTGGTAAAACACCAAGTGTCCGGCTCTCAAAAGTCTCAAGTGCCCAGGACAAGGAAAAACTGGCAAAGAGAGGACAAGTACATCACTTACAACGTAAATTTATTCGAATTTTGGCCAGTTTACCATTTGGTGTCACTAAGCGAATAAAAGAACGCATGCTACACAGCCTAGTTTTTCTTTTTTAGAAAAGTAGCTTACAGTAGTTAGGAACACTTCTATTTTCGATTTTTTGTTCTTGTTTTTTATTTTTTATTCTAAAAATCAGATAAAAACTAAGAGTATGTTTGGTATTTATGATGATTTTTATTTTTATTTTTATTTTTTAAATACAAAAATTAAAAAATAATATAAAAACAAAAAAACAACATACTAATACAATATAAAAACAAAAAATTTCTAAAATTTTTAAAAAACACACAAAAATCAATATAATTATATAAAAACTAAAATTAAAAATTAAAATCCATAACAATACTAAACATTCTCTAAGTTCGACTGACTATTTGATTTTTATTTATATTTTTATAGCTTATGAAAAATCTAAATTTTGATTTGATTTTTCTAGTTTCTTTCTTCCACAATCTGAGTTTATTATTGACTAAATATATTTTGATATTAATTATTAACAATAATCGTGACACAAAATTTAGTTATTCAATTTATTTTATTTTATATTTAAAATAAAATACATAATTTGAATAAATAGATTTTAAATTAAAAATATAGGATGCATAATTTTAAAAGTTTAAAATTTTTATTAAAAAATTTTAAATATCAAATTTTAATTCCAAGAATAAAATTAATTTTTTTAATTAAATATATTAATCAATAAATAATAACTTGTAAATAAAATTTTGCAAATTTTGTAAATTATTTAATCATTTTTTGATAAAATACAATAAATTCTTTATTATTTAATAGATATTATATAAAAGCTTAAAATTAAATTAATTACCTAAGTAGCTCATAAAATTAATTTATTTCTAACTTTTATTTAGTATTTAATTATTATTAATACTAATGAAGATATAACTACATTAATATTAAGAGCTAAACATATTTTCATTTTTATTCAAAAATGGAAAAAAATTAGGATAAAAATCGTATCAAAACAAAAATAAAACTAAACAATTTTTAGAGTTTTGGTTTAGATATATGATATGGTTTTTAGGAGTTATAGGATTACTGATTCGGTCTATCCATCCCGTTAATTTTTAGCTTGTTTTTTCACATGTCCATAAGTCATTTATAATGACATAGGTCAATGTTTCAAAAATTAATATTATATTGATACCGATTTTGTTTTTAAATGATACTATATCGGTATTAGTCAATATCAGTGTTAATATTAGATAATTTTTTAAAATTATAAAATTATCTATAAATTTGATAAAATTTGTAAAATAGTTCATGTATATAATATACATCTCCTGTAAATATAATTTTGACCTATCTCAAACATTTAATTTATAAAATATATATAGTACAATTTTCAAACTTATAAATATTAATTTTCACATATTTCTCAAATAGATTTCGTTCTTAATTAACATAATAAAAAGAACAACTATCAAATTATCATAATTTAATATCAAAACATCAAATCTCCATGAAATAATAACAATATATAACGAACAACTATTTTATCTATACTTATTAATATCAATTTTCATCTATTTCTCAAATAAATATCAAACTGAATTAATATAAAAAAAATAAAACATCAAATCACATTATTGAAGATCAATAAATTAAGGCATCATCAAATAATAACCTTCAATTATAAAACTATAATCAACTGTATCTAAACGTCATATAATAAGAACAATACATAAAACAATAAATGCTACAACTAATATTACTATCTAGTATAAGAACGCCATAAAGCGAAATACAAACCTAAAACAAAAATATTAATAGTTCGCATATATAAAATTTAATATATATAATAAATATAAGTAAAAAAAAGAGGAGAAAAACCTAAAAATATATCAATCTTCATTCTTCATATTGAAATTCATTAAAATTAAAATAGATCTAGTTATCATTTAGTACAAAGTTCTCATTATTAAGAAGATGTTACTTATCTCTTTTACCCAATTTCATTGCACCAAAAGATATGTCAATGCCCTTCCAACCAACATCTCATTTCAAATTACTTTCAATCAAAAGACTTGACTCCCTTAAATACTTAATTTGCTAAAATATCAAGATAATTCAAGGAATAAGATCTAAAGAATTAATTGTTCTACTTAAAGTCCTAATACAAAAAATTTGAATTACTAATGAGATTCTAGAAATTATATTAAATATAATAATGATAATAATAATATAACATACCTCTCTTTAAGTTTTAAATTATATTTTTCATATATCAAATCATTCAACTTCTTATACTCTAATCTATTCCTCTTTTTAGAGTAGATAAACTTGAATGTGCTTCAATGCCTTTCTTATCCACTCATATTCCTCACTAAAACATTGACTCAGAATACTACAAGCTTTTGCAATGTTGAAACACCACTCCCAAATTAGTCTTACTAAGTAATTGTAAGACAATAAAAAGAATCTTATAAATAAAACAAAGTAATGATTAATTTTAAACAAGTAACAAAAGTAAAGAAATGTATACTTGGATTAAACTTGTCTTTTTATTTTACTGCAATAAACATTTCGAAATCAACATTAATATGTTTATACGCCTCCATTTATGAATATAAGAGGTCTTGTATCATCTCATGGCCAACAATAGTAGTGATGGTGATTAGAATCCCCTTATTAAATTTAGTTATCTTCGTGAAATCATATTTTAAATACACTCTTAGACTGAAGAATGTTCCAGTAGCAAACAATGACTAGTAAAGCTACTTTTCCCATATATCATTAATGATAAAAAGGAAATGTCTATACAGAGAATATCAGTTCTTCAAATTGGTCTTTATAGTTTCCTTTACTTATCTCTATGGCATCATAAAAGTATCCCATTATGGGCTTATCATTACTATCTGACAGATAAAGCACTTTAACTAAAGGCTTACAAATATGGATGACAAAACAATATTTAGACCAAAACTCTTTATCCTCAAATATAATCTTTGTAACCCCCATTCTAACATTAGATCTAGTATGTTAAGAACTAAGTCAGTAATCGCTCGTAAACATCTGTCTCAACTACTTTTTCTTCATCACAAATTCTAAAGTGATAAAAAATTAATTGCAAATCTAATAACCATACAGCGACATAAATTCCTCCCTTTAGTGAACTTCCTCTTCATCAAATTCAACACTCATATATGATTATAAATAAACCTGGTCACATTCTTTGCCTTTAACATAATATTCTCTATCACAAAAAAAATATCTATTATCTCTAATATTTTCTAACATCAAATCAATACAATAAGCAATACATAAAATCTAAAAAAAAGAGTTATACGTACTTCATAATCTCGTCCCATCTTCTTTATAAGATGCATCATTATCAATGATGAGTTGAACAATGTTCTGACTTCATTAACGACTTCAGTAAAAAATTAAAACAAATAATCAACATTCTTAATCATGCCAAATGCTTGAATCGATTTTAAAAATATAGTCCTTTTGGCAGAATAAACTAAGAAATTAATGGTAGACTTCTAGCTCTAACTAATATAACCATCACATATGATTAAACATTTATAAATAACCCATATCATCTTTTTTCTTCCCAATAATTTTTATTTCAACAACATAATTGGCTAGAAGTTTAACTCTGTAGTCATCAATTGAATGAGTCTTATATCCTAGACCATATGTGACAATAACATACACTATAGGCTAATAATAATGAGACTAAGCAACATGAAATTGGCACACTTGTATCATATAATCATTTAGACATTGTAATATTTGATTGATCTCTTACTTCTTTTATGTGCATGGTAGTAAGAATAGAAAGTTGAGTTCAAAGAGTTGTTCTTGGATAAAAAAATATTAAAAAAACTTTATTCTTTTCTATCGTACCTCACTACTACCTGAATCACTTCCTTCTTACTAAATAGAAGACTTACCAATATCAACTTCAGCAACATCAGATCCACTAACATCAATTCTACCGCCATTGAAAAAGGAACTTATACTACCAATGTTGAAACTTAATCTGATTCTTCTAACTTTCTTTAACTGATACTCTTCTATCAAAGTCTTCATCTGTAACTTCACATTATGAGGAACCCTCTTATAAGGCTCTACATAACCCTATATTCCAAATAAACATCTCTTTAATCTTGTAATTCCTCTACCTCTCAAAGTCTTGTCATAATATAAGGATATGATCTAGTTTTTTGGATTAAGAACAAGTCTATCATGAGTCCATAATGGATCATCAAATCTTTAAAAAACAATTGAAGTATCATTAGTAGTACTTGAAGTCGAACTTTCCTCCATTTATTTGTAAAAATCAATGCAATTGATTAAGGCATTAAGTACAACAAACTAATAGTATCTAGCAAACAAACAAAAGTCAATTGATGATTCTACTAACTCAATTATACATCTAATTTCACGAATTTACTTTCAATTTGGAAAAACATAGCATAATTTCACACAAAATTAGAAAATTATCAATTTCTATATTTTTAAATTGAAAATTTTTTAGATTTTGCTCAATCATATGTAATTGATGATTCTATTAGTCCAATCATACATCTAATTTCATGAATTTATATTCAATTTGGAAAAACATAATACAATTTTATAAAAAAATAAAAAATTTCCAATTTCCATGTTCTTAAATTGGGAAATTTTTAAATTTTACCTAATAAAGTATAATTGATGATTTTACTAACTCAACCATATATATAATTACATGAATATACATCCAATTTAGGAAAATATAATACAATTTTACTAAAAATTGAAAAATTCATAATTTCTATATGCCTAAATTGGGAAATATTTAATTCTGCCTAATCAAATACAATTGATGATTTTATCAATTTAACCATACATCTAATTATATGAATATACATTCAATTTGAAAAAACATATCATAATTTCACCAAAAATCAAAAAATCTCCAATTTTTATATTCCTAAATTAGGAAAATTTTAAATTCTTTCTAACTAAATACAATTAATGATTCTACTAACTCAATCATACATTTAATTACATAAATAAATAAATATTTAAATTGGAAAAAATATATAACATAATTTTACCAAAAATTAAAAATTCCTCTATTTTTATATTCATAGGTTGGCAAAATTTTAAATTCTACATACTCATAGTTGATGATTCTATTAGTTTAATTATACATCTAATTACATAAATAGACATTCAATTAGAAAAAACCTAACACAATTTCACCAAAAGTTGGAAAATCTCAATTCTGAAACTCTAATTCTACCTAAATTTAAATTTAATTTAAATTTATATGTATTCATACCAAATTTAACTTCTACAATGCTCAAAATTGATGAATTAAATTCTAATTAATAACTAATTGAATGAAAATTTAACGAAATTGAAAAATCCTAAATTTTAAAGTTAAGAAATTTACAAATTTTAAATCAAGTTCTTCAAATTGGTTGATGAAAATAAAAGTAGACACTAGAGGGATACTAAAACTTTCAATCACCTGTTGAAATCTTACTTGAAACATGAAAAATCACCAAAAAAATATATGGAACTCAAATATGTAAAAATCAATGTTTCGTGATTATTTGGTATTTTAGAAGATGTTAAGTTATTAGAGTTAAATAAAAGTAAAAATTGAATAATTAAACTGAAATATATAAGTTTTGTGTTAAAAAATTTGAGATTTGGGTAAAGAGGATGAACGAGACTGAAGGAGAAGAAGAAAGAAGAGAAGAAAAGAAAATATGGGAAAGAAGGGTCGATGTCTATATAAATCAACCATTGGTCTACTGATGTACATTAATTCTTTAAAAAATTACATTTCAATATCTAACCTTTTAAAGATTTATATTTTCACCTCAGCTATAAGGCATACCAGTCTAAAATTAATTAGTATGGGTAGATAAGCTTAATATGGATCGAAATACCTGTTCGGCATGATGTGAGCTCAAAACTAGCTGGTTACCAGTATTCTAAACTTTGAGATAGATTGCTTAATAATAATTTTAAAATATTCTACTTCAATTTTTATATAAAAAATTGAATTCCAACTTAAACAACTTAAGCAGGAGACTTTTTTACAAAAGTTTTGCTTTGTATAAAGGTAATTATATTTTTACTTATGTTAGAGCTTTTTAATCGGCATAAAAAGATTTAACATATTGTAATATCTATTTTGTTGAATATATATTCAAAAGTTTTTAAAAGCCTAATAATATATAAAATATTCATTTCAAATAATTGTTTAGATAAGTAATTGACAAATTTGACATAAGTAGTTATTTGAAGACTTCAATTCTCTAGATTAAAATTTCTACACTTGATATTTTTAAGAATTTATAAGAGTTTAACTCAAAAGAAATTTCCTCATAAGCCAACCTATTGGAGAGTTAAAATTAATTATTTATATCGTGGTGAGTATACCTTTTGTATAAGTCGTGTTTATGATGTGGTGTGCAAGTAAGCCCATTGAACCCATTACTCATACTTGTTAGGTGACAAAAATTAATTTCCACCAAGTTCAATTACATTAGGTAAAAGGCTTATTTTGACTTTAAGTTTTCACTTATATACAAGTTAAATTCTAACGTTTTAAAATGTTCAATTTAAAATCCAATATTTCAAAAACATTAAAAAACAATCTTAACAATTTTCTAAACATTCAATTAAAACCCTCATATAATTACTATTAAGTTATGTCATTACATGCCATATAGCAGTGCTAAGTGGTACATTCTGATTGGTTATAATTTTTCATAGACCCTACTCAGTCCATGTGGTAGTGCCACGTGGAAAGGACTAGGCATATATGCCACGCAGACTATTATATGGTAAAATGTTTTTGGAAAAATTTTACGTTTCAACCCTTTTATGTGGGACTATCATGTAGTAAAATGTTTTAAAATTTTTTTTGTGTGGAACCCACATATGCTACGTGTTATAGTGGGCCTCAATCACCCAATCAGAGTGCACTACGTGGAACTAAGGTGGCGCAGTCTCTACTGTTTTTCTTTAGTAAAACATCATCTTTTATTTCTTGATAAAACTACACCTTTTTAGCTCTTTAATATTTGAACATGTTTTTAATAAAAATACATTTTGTTTGCCTTGTTTAATAAATCAACATCGTTTTCTACCTTGGTTTTCATTTAGTCAAAATAACACCACGTCCCCCCTTCTTCTTACTTCCTTCCTTCATCCTCTCCCCCTTCTCTCATTTATATTTTCTATTAGAATAGCCAGCCTTTCATCCAGGTCTTGCAGTCCACAATTGCCAGTGATAATTGAAATTTCATAAATGTTTAGACAATTTCCATAGATTTTTGGTCCTTTATTCTTAGTTTTAGTTGTATCTTCAAAAGGTTTCAAAGTAGAACCCTACGTCTACTATGTAATCTGTCTCTGCATGTGGTTTTTTTTAATGTCTGCATTGTTTACTCTGAAAGTCTTGTGTTTAATTTTAAGAAGATAGATTTAACAACCTAAAGGCATGTAAAATGACACTTAAGGATGCTAGCCCTTGATTTTTGAAGTTCTTGTTTCTGACAAATAACATTGTGGGTATAATGTGATTTGTTGTACGTTTGCTTGGACTAATTGTTTATGTTGTACTAGACACTATATGTGACTATAACTTAGGTTCGATAGTTTAAGAGTTGTTTAAAGGGTTGGAAATAGATATTCTTAGCTTTAAATATTCATATTGCATAGTAACAGATATTTATACCGCATAGTTCAAAACTTCTTAGCAAGATGATACATTCTCAAGTTTTTATAACCATATATCTCTTCATTTATCCTAAGATTTATTTCTTTTCCAAAAGGGTCTCTAAATCTGAAAGCATGGCGAAAAATTAAAAAAAAAACAGTAGGAGCTCACCTAAAACACTTTAAGAAATTTTAGTTTAATTTTGACATCTAACTACCAAAAATATATTTATCGACACAACTATTACATATTCAATCTAACAAGGTATTCTTGAACTCATATAGGAGTTTCTTCTTCTTTTAGGTAAGATTGCCAGTTGTAAGTAGTAATTTGCCCAATTCAATAACCTTAAAGCTATTGGACACCACTGGTTCACTACTTGGAAACAGCTTTGATGGTTTCTATATGATCACAGTGTATGCATCTTTATTACCTGGCACATCCTTCTTTTTTTCTTCTTGTTTCATGTTATTGGCCAATTTTACTGCCTTGATTAATTTTCATTCCTATCAGGCTCTTTTTTTTGTTATAGATTAGTCATTTCTCATATGTTTTTTTTTTCAATTGTTAGACATCATTAATTATTGTTGCATGCACTTCCATCCTTCATTTTTATGGTTTTTATGGTTAGCGTCATGTGCATTTATTGAGAACACATAAATTTTCAAGACATTTATTGAGAAAACATATTGTTTCGTTGCATATTACAAAGGTTAGGTATGGAATCATAATCATCAATTTTTAACTTATTCAAAACCAATGATGGGAATGTAGTTTGTTTTTGTGGATTAAATACTCTATTAAGAACTTCATTGTTGGAGAATAATACAGGGACGAGATTTTATGAACGTGAGAATTATCTAGAAAGTGAGCTACAATTGATTTGTCCATTCCAAATCATCTTCTATTATATGCAGTAATTTGTGAAGAATGTTTTGCAGAGGATTTATGACTTTTTCATGTGGCACAATGACATCCGTATACAGGCTAATGAATGCATTAAGAAGTAAAGGAATAAAATTGAAACACTGAACAAGGAGGTTGAAATAAAGACTTCACAAAAAAAACTGTACAATTAAAGATCCAAATGAAATTGAAGATCAACTGAAGTTGATGACAGAAAAGATCAATATGATGGAGAAAGCTAATAAAAGTTGGAGAATGATAAAAAAGAGCTGAAGATAATGTTAATAACTATTATTATGGGATTTACTACACTTGTATGTGCTATATGTTACAGCTTTGTAAAAGTTCACTCAAGAATGTAATGAATTATGTTATGATTTTCGTATGACATTTATGTAATGAATTATGATTTGAAATTTATATACTATGTCATTAATGTATTGGCCTTTTAATGCCAATTAATTGATCTTTGCACTTGAATTGAAAAAGTTATTCATTTTTTATGAATAAATGCAAAGTATGTATACATCACAACTATACAAAAGTCATTCATTTTGAATTAATAGGTGAAAATGTCAGAAAAGTATATATATGTCACAAGTTTCCTATACATAGTCAAAATATAATATAAACCTTACAAACTAATCATATTTGCAAAAGACAGTCATTTTGGATTAATATATGCAAATTTCAGAAAAATTTGTATACATCACACATGTTTTGTATACATAGTAAAAATATAATATGAACCATATAAACTAATCACATTTGCAAAATTCATTCATTTTGGATTCATAAGTGCAAAATATATATAGTATGCATACATCACATGTTTCGTATATATAGTCAAAATATAATATGAATCATGCAAACTAATCACATTTGCAATGGTTGATCCGAATTCACATTGCTTCCTTTACGTGCACTAGATTGTGAAAGTACATCTTGAAACAGGAAATTCAGTTTTGGAAGTAATGCTTTCCTTTTCTTTGCTTTAGCCTGTAATTGTTGTGAAATTATACTTGGATGCTCTTTAAATCTAAAACCTATCAGTTCAAAAGACAACTTAAATGAATGAGGATTAATAGTGTCGAAATTCCTTTCAATGTGCACCTATGTTAATGTGGTAACCTGATCAATAGTAGAAGAAGTTAATTGCACTGAAAATAACAGTTATGAATTTAAATAATATGATGTCAAACTTACATAATTGCTCTGTTCACAAGTTGTAACAATATCACCAACATGATGTACAAAAAATATTATGACTAGTAACTTATATTAAGCGCAACATTAGTTGGTAAATAACAAAAATAAAACGAGTTTATACAGAACACAAACTGTCAGTATCTGTGATCATGCTTCGAATGCAATTTGAGTAATTGAAATAGGTTCTTAGTTGTATACCTATAAAACAATTTTAAAAAATGATCAGTTTTAAACACAAACTACCATCAAATTTTATTATAAGTAAAAGATGTCTTATAGTTGTTTGTGAAGTTGATGGATTATTCTTGTTGCACTTCTTTGCATGGTTTTCTATGGTGTCACATCTGCTACATTTTGTATTTATCCTTGGTAAGGTAACTTGTTGGAATTGTTCAATTTCTTTGGCTCATTTTTGCTCTTCTTCTTACAATTTTGGGCCTTCTTGGCATAACTCTCTTAGCAAGTGGATTTAATATTTCCCAACCAAAGTCTACCAAAAAAATAACACCATAGACAAGATTTATAATATGGTGGTACACATTCAGAAAATTGTAATAGTCACTTATAAAATCCTCTACTATTCTCTGAGAATTGTTTATAGTACTTATAGATTGCTTACATGGATGACCATATAGGTCCCAAGTCCTACAACTGCAAGTATGCTCTTGACCAATCCTTACGGTATCCCTTATGTCACCTCTTAACACTTCATATGACTCATCTCCATCCCTCCTAATAGCACTAAGCAATTAGCCCTGAAATTCCATTTTCAAGAAACATCCATTGAGTCTAAATATTGGCCTTAAAGATTTCCATCTTTTTTCTATGTCTTCAAAGCAATTATATATTTGTTTGAACTACATAAAAAATATGTAATTTGTTTTCAATTTTTAAATAATAAATAAAATGATCCCATATTAATGTATTTTATGTACTTACATATAATAAAGTAGTATCTTGGTTTCTTGAAAGTTATAATGCCACTGTAGATCCAGGGTTGTTAATCCTCAATTTATGTATAAATCCTTTCAAATTTGTATATTTATTCACAAATTCTTTAGCTCTCTCCCTCCTCAGTCTCCTCTTTACTGCTCTTCACATACTTGAGTTGACATAAATATTCAACTTTTCTCTATATTCTTCAACCATCTTCGTTGTTAATATACTAGGCTTCTCAAGTATTCAATCTTTAAAATGTCTCATCAAGAACTTGAAAGTCACCATTTTAGGTTTGTGAGTTGTGTAATAAGTATGATTAGAGTTGCATGTCTTTACCTTAAAACATCTGTCATCAAACCCAGTATACAACTCCCAAGAACATCTATCAATGCATCTAACTATAACCCTATTACTTTCAATTTTCTTCCCTCTTACATTAAATTCTATTTGTACTGATTAATTAACAACTGCATTCTTGAAGTCCTTTATAGTTGCAAATTCTATAACTAATAACTATTCTAGAGCTACATCGGTAAGTTGATCCCCATACTTCTACTTGGCCTTCACAATGGTTCACTTTGTATTAAGATACTCATCACTACTCATGGAACTCCTATAATCTGTGGAATCAATTATCAATTAATTGGTGATCATCTAGGATATTTATTTGAAACTCAGCAATCTCATTGTTATTTACATCATTTTCATTGTCAAAGTCGTCACCTACAATTGAATCTTCCATACTTGTAAGTTTAGTATCATTTTTCACATCATATTTAACCAAAGCTCCATTGAATAAGTTATCGTGAGTTGTCTCATTTGATTCAGTTAACAACCCACCTTCCCCGAAAACTCACCCTACTCAACATTTCAAGTCAGAGGAAGCTCAACCCTAGATTCATACATTGTAGAGAAAGTGAGAGATGAGTACTTACAGATTTATTATGGCTCAGAGGTTGGTCAGCTGAAGTCTCGAAGAGTCTAGATATCATGTTTTTATTCTGTTTGCTGCTTATGTACAGTTTACGATGATATATACATGAAATTTGTTTTAATAAAATATAAGTTTTGGTGTTTATGTTCCTTTTAAGTATGTTGCATAATGCCTACTATAATTACTCTAGCGTGCCACTCTCGTAGAGTATTTACTCAGATATTCATCAGAATGTCGGGTAGGTGTCCTATGAGAGTGGGATGCTACAATTAGTAAATTTCTTAGATATTTCTTTTGACTGAAAAGTTAAAGCATATATACATCACTACTTAAGGGAGACCCTACTAACCCACTTGATTATCCTATTTCTTTATTTAGTCATTTTATTGATATTTAGACCTCAAATTGAATGTATTATGTCAAAAAGTTTCAAATTCTCATAACAAAAACATGATAGCATTCAATCGAGGGTAGCAGGTAGATTTACTTGCCATGTCATTCGCATTGCCAACAAGTACTTTAATCTTGACTTATTAAGATAGATAACATAATTAAAACATATACATGTTGGAAGATGAGGACTTTACATTTGAACTGGAAGTAACTTGGGCATCAAACTAATGGAAGAAATAAAAATTATAATGCTAGGTAACCTAAACATCAAACTAATGGCAAAAATAAAAATATTAGTTTAGACCAAAAACTCATCGAATCAATCAAGGGAAATAAAGCATGAGCATACATGCAACTTTGGGCAATCAGAAAAAAAAGTTGTGAAGATAAAATATGTGGAGCTAGAATAACAAGACAAAAATCATAATTACTCTCATATGGGACCAAAATAAACTTGAGACCATATCGTTAATTGTTTACTTATCTTCACATAGCAAACAAGAATTCCAATTTTAAAACCTTTTTCTTTGTTTTGTGTCTTGCAATTAGGCAAAAGAAACAAAATACATAACTACATTATCTCCAATCAAATAAAGCCAAAAAGGAATATGTACCCTGCTATACGCAAAACATGAACTCTCCAGTGGGTAACACGAATGAAGGCTAACTTTTTTTCTTATAATCTTCAATTCACTGATGCCTCCTCACCATAGATAAAACAAATGTCAAACAAAGCCTATTCGTCACAATGTTGCAACAGAAAATGCAAATGAGAGAAGGGGAAGAGGACAGAGAAAGAAGGGGGGAGACGTGATACTATTTTGACCCAATGAAAACTAAGGCAGAAAATAATGTTGTTTTATTAAAACGTGTTGAAATATTAAAAAGCTTAAACAATGTTGTTTTTATCAAGAATAAATGGTGTCATTTTACTAAAAACAGATAATAGAAAGCGCATCACCCCATCTCTACGTGACCTGTTTTGATTGAGTGACTAAGGTCCAAAATTATATGTGTATGATATGTGGTAGATATAGGCCTCACACAATTTTTTCAAAAAAAAAAATTATCACTTAGTATGTGAGCCCAACCATTTTCTCATGACATTGCCACGTGAACTGAGTGAGATCCATATAAAATTATAACCAATTAGAATGTACTACGTGGTACATAACGATAGAACTTAACAGTAATTGTAAGAGGGTTTTAATTGAATGTTTAAGTAAATTTTAGAGTCGTTTTTGAATATTTTGAAATGTTATAATTTATATTAAACGTTTTGAAATGTTATGATCATACTCATATATAAATGATAATGTTAAGATCCAAAAATGCTTTGTTTGCTATTACTAATATGCAAAATTGTTATGGCAAAAATCAGGTTATTACATCGAATTTAAGTACTGCTTTTTACTTCCAATACTAAACTCCGTCATTAGGTTCCACTTATGAGTTATGATTGGAACCTTAATGCGGCAAAAAGATCGAATCTTCTTGAAGTTGTAAAACAAAGGGGACATGGTAATTTTATGTCATCGTGGACTGATAATTCCAGGAGGAACTTATGGAGTAATCAATAAATGATTCTTTGGTTTAAATTCATGCATTAACACTTGCATGACTTTATCCTTAGATTCTAATTTCTTTAAATGGGATTTGATTAAGAGGTTTTGTTAAAGAGTAAATGAAGTGATAAACTCATTAAGGTGGCGTATGTGCTTATGAATTACGGTGTTACCACTGCGAAATGATTAAAAAATTTAAAATTGTCATGTACCAAGGAGAATGAAAAGTTTTTAAAAAAATTCATTAGATAACAAGTTTTGAACTGCCAAATAAATTAAATTGGACTATCATAAAAGAGAAAAAATAATTTTAAACAATTAAACAGTATTATTAACGAGAATTAATATTTTTAAAAGTAAATATTTTTTAAATAACAAAATACATGGAATGATCCAAAATTAAGGGAAGCAGAAGAGTGGACTAAAACTAAAATTTAAATGAGACTGCACTTAAAAATGATTCATGCTAAAAAGCAAGTCTTATAATAAGAAAATAATGAAATAAAATCTATTTTTTATTTCAGGCGAATTTGACCAAGTAATTTGTACTGCAAGCCTCTTGCGGTCAGAACGGACAAGAAAGGTAGAGGAAGAAGAAAGACAACCAAAATCACTGACTTCTGATACAGCTAATATATACTAATCCCATTCTGATACTGCCACCAACAACAGATCTTCTATTCCGATCTGAGACAGCAGAAGTGCGTGGCATACTTTATCTTATACTCGGTTCTGTTTGTCCAAAAGCAGCTGCCACCGCTATAATCATGAGATGGCGGCCGGCGACAGGCTCAGACGGTCTTGGAGTGGCGGCAATATCCTACGTGGCTGTGGACTATCTCCGTCACCTGTCACCGACTTGGCACGAGCGTCTTCAGCCAGCTCTCTGGTCCATACTTGCTCTAATCGCCATTTCTCGTGTCCCCTTCTACCGTCACTGGTCCTCAGAGTTTCGAGCCGCGATACCATTTGTTGCTTCCATGTTATTCATGCTCGCTTGTCTCCTCTTTGAGGCTCTCTCTGTCCGCTTCGTCACCGCCGTGGTTGGCCTTGATTGGCACCGGTAAGTGCTGTCATTTCTGTGTCAGAACATTGGGTCACACATGATGAACTTACCCACGGTGTAGATTTGTTAGTAATTGGTAACTATAAATGGAAATGGTTATTTCCGATTTTCTTCTGGACTAATATTATGCAGGCAGAGCTTGGTTTGACTAATTTTCGGTTTATAGCAAGTGGGTCGGTTTTGATTTGTTCAATGACTTGGACGTTGGTCGGGTTTTGAGCTATTATGGCTTGTCATCGAAGATTTTGGAGTGCGTTTTGTTAAGATTTGAAGTCAGTGTATGCACTTATCCCACCTTAATGCTGGGTAGCAACACGATCTTTGTTGAGATCTGATATGGGTTTGACTTTAAAAATCTGCGGATCTACATTGTTTTTGTAGTTTTGGTAATAACTTCTTTTTAAGTAATAACGTTTAAAACAAGTTATTTTCTGGTTTCTGATTGGTAGAAATGTCTCTAGGGTTGGAAAAGTGTGGTTCTTTCCTTTTAAACATGCAATTAATGTGCTGAAGTTTATTTGTAGAATGTCCTCAACGTGGATTTCAATTTTGACGCTGTCTCTATACAGACACTGTCTAGCTGATTATGATTCTTTTGGCATGAATATCAAAATTATATTGTTCTTTGATGGATCATACTTATATGTGTGATCTTATTACAAACCAGCTGCTTGGTGAAGATCCCATATAATGGATGTCAGTCACAATATGATTGTCTGTACAAGTGCTGAGTCTCACACCGTCACTTGATTCTACTTCTTAAAATTTACTGGTCATATATGCTAGGATGTGTTAACTAGATTACTTTTTCGGATTGGTATTTGATTATTTTGAGCAGCAATACGCCTCCCCTTCCTGACACTGGCCAGTGGTTGCTCTTATCATTGAATGAAAAGCTTCCTGGAGTGATGGTTGAGATACTAAGAGCTCGTATTGTTGGGCTGCACCATTTCTTGATGTTGTTTATGATGCTTGCGTTCTCTGTACTATTTGAATCAGTAGAAGCTCCTGGCATGGGCCTTGGAGGAAGGTACATGTTCACTATGGCAATCGGCCGTCTTCTTCGGGCTATAACATTTGTTTCTACAATTCTTCCATCAGCACGGCCATGGTGTGCTGCAGCTCGGTTTGCAGTCCCATCATATCCTCATCGTTGGGCTCAGAAATACTATGTTCCTTATGCTTCAGATGCTAATGCTATTCGTCAAGTAATAAACCTGGATACAGCTTATGGTATGCTTATCGGCCTTGCCTTAACTGTCTGGCCTTTGGGCTTTTTGCTTTCGTGCATTCATTTTGGTTGTCAGCTTTTATGTCCTTTTTCTACTGAATGTATTGTTGATCCATGTAAAGCTTCACACTTGGATGGCTTTTCTTTTTAAAGAAATGACATTTGGCTTCTTTCTTTGTGAATAAGTCATATATGATACAGGTGGGTCAATTTAAACTGTTTTAGTTGTTCAATACGCTTATTCATGCATGAGATATTTCATTGAATTTCACTTACATTAATAACTTCAAATCTAGCCTTTCCAATAATGATATCAACATTTGTTTTCTATTTTTATATTAGACAAACTGGTGGTGATGATATTAGGTTATTGATTACCATTGTTTTTTTCAGAGATCTTACTGCTTTTCTATGTGTAGACAAATATACAAGGAAGTTTACTACTGATAATGCAATTAACGTCCATTTTTGTTGAGGTTTGCTTTGTTTTTATTGAGAATCAAGCATATAATACGGGCCTGCAAGTATGTATCTAAAATTTTTTTTGCTCATTAATTTTGTAGCTGACTATGGGGAATACCTCAATGATTATCATCCAAATTGGGGACGAATGAGCTTCCTGATAGATTTTTTGAGACCTAGTACCGTCGATGGATCATGGTACAGTGTTCTGAAGAAAGCTGGAGGCGGCTGCAATGACCTCTTGTACAGTGGCCACATGCTTGTTGCTGTACTGACAGCTATGGCTTGGACGGTACTTTTGTGTAAATATTCTATAAAATTGTAGTATCCACGATAGCCTATTAAAATAAGCTTAGCCTACAGGATGACTATAGACTAAAATGATGCAACTCCATTGCGAAATGATACTTTTTGCAAATGTAAACTAAATCTAGAATGGGGCATCATTTCAGGAAGCTTATGGAGGTTATAGCTCAGCCTTCGTATGGTTGCTTGTAATGCATAGTGCTCAGAGAGAAATTCGGGAGCGCCATCATTACACTGTGGACTGTGTTGTGGCCATATATGTGGGCATTCTTCTTTGGAAAATGACGGGTTTTATCTGGCCTGGCAACAATTCATCAAAAACAAGAAGACTTGATAAACTGGAGAAAATTCAAGGGAGACTAATTCAAGCTGCAAAAGACTCGGACATGGAAGAGGTGAGGGAGCTTCTTAAGGAGGTTGAGTTGGGAAGTAACGAGAACCAGAAGAAGAGCCAAAACAGGTATATGTGGGTCTTTTCTTGTTTGACGATGTTCCTAACACTTACAATAGTCATTCTGGCCTTTACATGGACAAGCGATGGATGATCTCCTGGATTTTTTTGTTTTTAATGGGTCTTAAGGTTGTTTTAGTAAACTTAATTAGTGTAACATTTATTACCAGTCTAAGGCTGCCATTGTCTTGGGGATAGTTTTTAACAACTGTCCAACTATTCCCAAATGGCAGCGAAAGGTAATAGCAGAATGAGTTGTAAGAATAGGATCTGAAATTTGGATGAGTTATTTGGTGCATCTTCGCAGTTCAAGTCACTTGAATTACCTCTTTTGCGAGTTTGTATTTGTTAAAAGTAAAAAAGAAAGTGAACATTTGTTTGTGTAATATTTATTGTCAGCGGTTATTAGATATTTGTTTCGCAGGTTACGTTCCTTTTTCCACGTCACCTAATTGAGGTCGTCAACTATGAACTATGCATTCTGACTAATTTTACCCATGGAAGTTATGAAAGACAAACCAATTATCCCGTACACTTGTTTTTCCCCCCTCTTTTTCAATTTTTTTGTTCTCAGATTTATTGTTAATTTTGTTTAGTTTCTTTCTTATTTTGATTTGTGCAACTCATAATTTGACCTAATTTTATAATATTAATGAAATTATAAAAAATAACAATTAAATATATAATTTTAATTTATTGCAAATATAATCTGAAATTAATTCTATTATTACTTTTGTTGACGTAGAGAACATAAATTATAATGTAATAAATAATAAGAAAATAAGAAAGCCTCAACCTAAAATTATTAGGACAAGGATGCACAGGTTACGGATGTCAAATTAAACACACGTGTGGGATAGTTCTTTAACCTTAGCAAAACTGCTAATGCAAAATTAACCACATGCAACAAACCAGACACCATAAATTGCCTATAAGAAGGGTTATTATAAGAAATGAGATATTCAGACGCCGTTTGATTGAATTTTTTATTGTGATTTTTTGTTGTGAATGTTATATTTTTGTATTAGATTTTGTGTATTTTTATAAATTTTTGTGTTGTCTGTCTTGATTTCTGTACTATATTAGAGTGCTTTTTTTCGATTTTTTATATTCTTTATTGATTTTTGTGTTTAGAAAATTTGAAAACCAAATCTAAAAACCACAACGTTTCCAAACGGGCCCAGTAATGATATTGATATTGTTGCAGAACAGTAAGCATGTCTTTTATCAATTCAAGAAATGCAGCTTTGAGAGAAAGGAACAGAGAAAATTGAGATTATAATCTCAACCAATTAACTCAAACTTCATATGATTTCGAACAGATTGTTACAAGTAGGAATGTCAAAAATGAACTCGTCCTGATAATTTGATTTGTCTATTCTGAACTATACTTGATCTAATCTGATTTAACTAAAAAAATCAATGGATTGAACCGACTTGCATCCGATCTAACCTGAATTCGAACCCAATTTCATATGAACTCGAGATGATTCGAATTCGATCAAACCTGAATCCGATTCCACCCAACCCTAATAGACCCAAGTCCAAATTAACCCAAACCTAAATTGATCCGAACCTGTTTTCACTCTAATCCAAATTAACCCGATTTATTAATCCTAATTGACCCGACTTAATGTAAAGATTGTACTTTAAAAATATAAAAAATTGAAAAATTTTGTTATTTAAGGATATGATTAAATTTTAAAATGAGAAAATATTAAATTTAAATTTTTAATTAAAATAAATAGTTAAGATAAAACTTAAAACACATCAAAATATAATTGAGAATAAAACAATAACACATGAAAATTCTCTCAAAGTTTATAATTGTTTAACACATCTCTACTTATCAAAGTTCTATACTATCAATGAAAAATTTACATAATATTATAGAAACAATTTAAAAAAACTTTGTTAAAAAAATACTAAAAATAATATTACTTGCTTCAATGAGCTTCAATGTTTGTCTTTTAAAATATCTCTGTCCTTTAAAAAAAGTTCAAAATAAATTCAAGAATAACATGTTAAAATATCTTTGTCTTTTATCAATTTAAGGATTAAAGAATATATCTCTATTTTTTAAAATAACAGGTTAAGAAAAAATTAGGAAGACACATATGTAGTTAACTTGGAATATGAGCTCATTTTGAATATAAATGAATAATATTTTAATAAAATGTAAGTCCTATGGCACCCAAGAAGGGGGTGAATTGGGTATTAAAATCTTTTT
>JAOXYD010000002.1:7249875-7276408 GCA_028565735.1 Pinacopodium congolense
TAATACATTTATAAATTTTTTTGTAAATTTTATAAAATTTACAAATTAATTTATAATTTAAAATAATTATCCGAAACAGTATCGGTATTAACCGGTACCGGTACAGTACCGTTTTCGAGACCAATTCAATACTAGTACTGATACGATATTTACAACACTGCTCTCTACGCGACAATCCCTATAGTAAATTGCAAATAAGATGTGAAATACTTTTTAAATTTATTTAATTCCATCAACCATCTTTTCAAGATAAAATATTTTAAAAGTGAATTATCTTGTAAGCAGGCACCACATCCGCACATAGCGTGGGCTCCTGTAGTTTTGCCCATTTTTAAATCACGGATGATGAAGTCACAGTAACTTTTGGGTATCTTTAATTCTTTATATGGATGTGAGGGTGCCAATCTAAAATATTTTTTCGAACAAATAAATAAAAAAATTGGCATATAAGCTAATAAGCATCAGGCTGTCCAAAAGAAGCAAGAGAAGCTTTTTAAAGGGTCAACACCCCAGTACCGAGGGGCAAACACTAAACAATTCCGGCAGAATATGACGCTAAAACGAGATGCCATCATAGTCGGCCAAACACAACAGCCAAGATACAACCTGGAGGAAGTAGATTACAACACCGGAATTCGGATGTGTAACCGACCAAGTCCTTGCGGCAAAAGCCGAATGTTAATAAAGAATTTTTAAACATAAAAATTAATAAACAATTTCACAAAAATTAAAAAAATATATTTTAATAAAATACAAAAATTAAAATTAAGATAAATAATACAAAAATTTATAAAAATATACAAAATTTAATACAAAAATATAATATTTATAACTAAAAATTACAATTAAAAAATCAATCAAACGACCTAACTCTCCAAGGATTTTACAGTTTGTCTATTAGTCTGGGCAACCTGTTTACGGAATAAGATTTGTTCACAAATTAACTTTAAGATTGTTCTAAATTACTTTTTTTTTAAATTGATTTTTTGGCATATACTTTTGTGAAATTTAAATATCGAAAGGATCAAAACTTAATATCTAAATTTTGGCAACATCTAAAGCTCTAAATGATGGAAAATCAACCTGTTACAATGGGATTGAAATGAGTACTAATTCCTTTTATATTTTTTCTTTAAAAAAAGATTACGGTATTTCGTAAACTAAATTAAACTTAAAATTATAATTATAATAAAAAGTTTAATTCTAATTATAACTCTAATTTTATATTAATAAAATTAAATATTTATTATTAAGCTTTTATCTTTAACCCAAAGAAGCTCTTTATCTCATTATGGCACTGTTTACCTAATTTTGCCAATAATGCATATTCCTTCACCTAAGATTCGAATATGCCAACACCAGCCCTACCACAAATACTAAGTTCCTTCTCAGCAAAATTGAGTAGATTTAACTGATGACTTATCGTGCTGCTAATTATGTTAATGCATGGGCCAAAATGTAATACCACAATCTAACAGTGTTTTATATTAAATCCAACTAGTCATTGATGTTAACGGTTAACCATTAATTTGGTTTTAACTTAGACTGAATCCATAGGAGTTTTGATTTATTTTTTTGTCCATAATAGTTAATGGTATTTGACCCAAATTAAAATATTTGAAATTAATTGTCATGTTCAAATTAATTTTTAAAATTCCCATTATTCTGTAAAATTACTCTCTTTACTTCTTAAAATAGTGCAAATATATTATCATTTAAAAATAATTTTACTGCTGCAATTGACATTATTCCGGTAAGATTGAGCCTGCCATTTTAGTACAATTTTCACAACATTGATTTGATTGTTTAAAATTTTAAGTTTTAACCTCAACCCATGCAAATTGAAGAATCCCATACTATTTTTAGAACATATAAAAAATATTTAAAATAATTATATATATTTTTTAAATCATTTATTTATTTATAAAAATTATTTTAAATATTTTTTTATATTATTACGAGTATCAACTCTATGAAGGTTATGTCGTTGAGTCTTTTTTTTTTTCAAATATAAAATTAATTTAACACAATAAGAAAGCACCTGCTAGAGCGCGTAGCCAAATTTTCTATAATATTTCTGTTTTATATATGAACGGAAAGAAACTAACTTGCCAGTTGCCATCCAAAATTCCAAATCCCGACTTTCTTCGCCTATAAATGGTGGCGTAAGCTAACATCTACTGGACACACATAAGTACACCTTTCCCAGTTATTTTCACTATCTCTTACATCATCAGACCAATGGCAGAAGAGAAACACCATCACTTCTTCCACCACAAGGAGGAGGGCGAGGAGCCCAGCGGTGAAGTTGACTACAGGAAGGAGGAGAAGCATCACAAACACATGGAGCATCTAGGCGAGCTTGGCGCTGCCGCTGCTGGTGCTTATGCTTTGGTAATTAGCTTCCCTTTTTTATATACTTGATCTTGATCTTTTCTGTCATTGACCCATCACACAAGCGTATGTTATCATTTTTCTCGGTTATCAGCATGAGAAGCATAAGGCGAAGAAGGACCCTGAACATGCCCACAAGCACAAGGTAGAGGAGGAGATCGGGGCCGCGTTGGCAGTCGGAGCCGGTGGATATGCATTCCACGAGCACCATGAGAAGAAAGAAGCCAAGAAAGAGGACGAAGAGGCTCATGGAAAGAAGCACCATCATCTCTTTTAAGTTCTAAATAATTAATATCTATTATTGTGATGATCAGTGTCTATTTCTGCTGCAGTCTGCGAGTACGTATGAACCCTGAGTTATTAAGTGAGTTCTGAGTGATTAAACTTTCAGCATGTTCTCTGTTTGGCAGATCGTTTGTTGTCTCTTTTGTGCATCTTGTTATGTAATAATAATCAAAGCTGTTTGATGTTACCATTATCCTTTAAATGTCCATAATAAAATACAATCCAGTTTAATCTCTAATATATTTTTCTTAATGTTCAACAATCTTATCCAATGATCTTTTTTTCCTCAAATGTTTTGATATTATAAGATCAGAAATTTAGCAATTAAAAAGCAAATTGAAATATATTTTTATGGACTCCGAATTTGGTTTTTAAAGGGATTAAAAATAAAGTATAATTATTTAGCGACAGCTACATTAAAATATTGTACCTAAAATTAATAAAACTGATCCTCTATTATAGGATTATATGTCGAGCAAAATTAAAAAGTACAAAATCTACAAATTTGGATCAACTAGGTACATTAAAGAAGTTACGTATCTCCGTGTATATTCACAAGGGAACTGTGATTATTATATTCTATTATAATTTTCAACTTTATAGTATAATCACAACCTTTTTTAATAATAATTATTTATTCTAATGAAGGAGAAATATCCTTCACTTTTATTATGACAATGACTAATTGTCCAGAAAAAAATTTCATCCTACGGTGATGACATAGAAATAATGTGAAATCACATTAAATAATATATCCGTTTATTTTTCTAATAATCCACAGTAAATAGCCACTTTATTATTAATACTATCCACACCATCACCAGTTGAACCATTCCTCCATCCAATTCAATGCCTACAACAATTAATTTTTATGGACGAACATTATTTTCATATTCTTAATCATAGAATATGGTTAATTAACTAAGGTATGGTTACCAATACTATTATCACACAAAAATAGAAATAGTAGAAGAGAGAGACTAGTGGTAGATAATTGTGTAGTAATAATTATGCACCCCACAAAAATGCCTATTTCGTTCTGCTTTAGTCAATCTCATGATGCCATTCTTGTCTCCTCATCGCTTCAATCGACATTTAGTTTATTATTAAAACGGAGGTGCTTAATGATTTCGTCAATTACTTACTCGAGAATCCTGTGACCTAAGGGTTAAATAAATTTTGTTACCTTTCAAATTTTAATTTCAGTTTTATTAGTAAAAGGAATAAATTAATGACAAACATGCCTAAATAAATAAGTTGGACATACCTACTGTTAGAAAAACTTTGAGAAATTTTATTTTAGCATATAAAGATGGCACATCTCGATTTTCCTGCAATTACAATGTAATGACCAAAAAAGCCAAACTGCACCCAAATTCGAGATGACACAAACGAACTTATTGTTTCATTTATCTTATTAATGATACCAAGCACTGGACTCTGCTCAAGGAACTATCATCTCCTTGGAAATGATTTTATTAGAAGAAGGGGATGGTATTGCTGGTGTTGGTGGTGGCGATTTTTCAGAAGCGACGCAGTACCCTTCAAGAATGTTGCCCTCCTCCGTAGTAAACCCCAGAGTATCGATCATGCCAGGCCAGCACAGCTGCGTAATGGTGCGAATGGCGTGGCAGCAACTTTCGCCGATGTAGGTCTCGCCATTCAGAAAGAAAAGAATAATCTCTCCGGTGCAAGCTTGAAGTTGGATCAATGACTCCCAACAAGTTGGCGATTCGTCGTCTAGTTTCAGTCTTGCCACCAGGCTGGAGCTCAGTCCTCTAGGTGCTCTTGCATTAGCCATGGAGTCCATGGTTGATGCCGAAAGAACGAGGAGAAAGAACATCTTGATAGTAGTGGAAGCCATCTTTTTTTGTTGTTTTGATGTGCAAAATGTGAAAGAGAGAAGGGAGTAGTGCCGGGTGTTGGAGAGCCAAGTGCTTCTTATATAGCACCTGTAAGGGACGTTACATGCATAATGGTGGAATACAAGAAGGCTAACTAAAGAATTGATGGCCATGATCATTGAAAAACCAGGATGTGATCTTCTGTGTTTCATCTTCACTACCTGACTGTTATATTTTGAACTGTTTTTACGTCATGAAGTCATTAAATTGTAATTATTGGTGAAAACTGAAAGGAGCTGCCAATAAGGATGTGTAAGAGTTTCCATGATTGCCTCTTCAAAAACTCGACGAGCTTCAATGAAATTATGCACATATTTAGTCACTTAAAGCCCCAGTTGTATGTAGTCCATAATTTAAAACAAAAAGCATTTAAATCACGAAGTTCTGGAATTGAATAATCTTTCCCTCGTAACCGAACAAGCCACTGATTAAAACGTCCTAATTCAGTAGCTGTTCACAGATTCCTGGATGCTTTTATAAATGGGCTTTGGGCCTTCCAATTCAGTGTTGCTGACGTGGGTCCCGAAACTGTGATCTAACTCAAGTAGAATGATCAATTAGGAGTAGTAAGGACCGAAGAGGATGGAACCGACCCGCATGCTAAAGCCCCCAAGAGTTGGGACTCAAAAAGCTTCAGTGGTCTCTCCGTTGGTAGGTCCGCAAATTGGACGTGTGCGTATGAGATTCTCCTTGAACTTAAGTCATTGCTTTTAAGCACTCATCCATCTTCCAAATTATAGTATGCAGTATGTACCCAAGAAAGTGTGTGGCATGGTTTTTCGCGAAGATTGGATAGTGTTGAAGATTTGGCACTGATTCTTGAGTACTTTTCAGCCATCGATGCATCCGATCATAAATGTTTTTATTATGGTTTTTATCATCCTTGCTCATCATGTGGCTGTAGTTTAGTGGTAAGAATTCCACGTTGTGGCCGTGGAGACCTGGGCTCGAATCCCAGCAGCCACACATTTGTAGCTTCTTTTTCAGCTACCTTTTGTTTCTCCAAACATGAACGTCATTATTTTTATTTTGTTGCATCATTGGCCGACAGTTTATTTATTTAAAGATAATTGACGACACTTTTATAAACCCAAATATATGAAAAAGCAGATGATTTGAAATTTATATGTAAGTAGTGGTTGGTTGGTAACGGTTGCTCCTTCCTAAAACAAACTTTTTAAATGTTTATGTACAACCCAATACCCTTTGCAAAGTATAAAAATTGTTTAAATTTCTAGTGATGAGTATACATTCCTTGTAATTTAAAATACTTCTCAAAGTTCAAAAAAAAAATCAATATTCGATTTGACCTGCCAAATATAACGGTGATTTTCAATACATATCTGTGGTAAAAAGGAGGAGATAACAAAGGTCACTTCCAACCACCGGCTTAAGCCAGAAGCAGATTAGTTGTGTTGTTGCTTTCAGCAGTGTAAATTTCTTATTTAGTGTTTCTTCATTTTTTAATTAATGAATCCTCTACCTCTACATTTAAGGTGCATTTGAATGAATACATGAATGTATATAATTATTAGTAAATATAACTATTTAGATGTATATATATAATTGTTGGAAATAATAAAAAAAATATCTTTATATATTTAGTTAATTATAGAATTTGTGTAGGATACAAGTTAATTATAATAGTATTAGTATTTGTGTTTAATTCAGATTTCTAATAGAATAAGAAGAGTTTTAATAATTAAGAGTTATAAATAATAGTGAATATAATTTTTTTTCCTCCCTATTATTTTAAAAGTGATATCACGCAAAACAATAATTACTTAGTAATAATAATGGCAACTAAAAGCTTTGTTTAACCAACAATTCCCTATTTTGATGATCATAAGGATCATTGAAGTATATTAATGGAAAATTTTCTTAGATCAAAATAAAACTGGTAAGTCATCTTTGAAAGTGTTATTGAAGTAGCAACAAGCACAATATTGACAAATATCTAAAAATCAAAACTTGAAGGGTTACAACTAAAGGATCATAAGGTAAAGAATTATTTTTTCCAAGCTATTGATCATCCAATCTTTTAAAAAAATTTCTTTCAAAAGATCCTTTAAGGTAGATTTATGATTCTATAAATTTTTTTAAAAAATAGTACAGGTAAAATGGCGACAACTGCAATAATTTTGTTAAGAATTTGAATTAGGCAAAATAAAGTTTGGAGAATTAGTTTCTAATTTTTTCTCAAGAAAAATGGCAATTGTCAAAATGATACAAGTTTATAGTGAAAGGAGAGAGGATGTGACTATAATTGAAAAAATTCTTCATTTAGTGACATCTAAATTCAATTTTACGGTTTGTTCATTTGAAGAATAAAAAAATATTGTTTTTATTTCAAATAAGGAATTGCAAGGCTCTCTGCTAATTTATGAGTAAAAAATAATCAACAATAAGATATAGAAGAAGAAACATTGAAGGTTTCATAAAAAAATCACTTTTTGTCAAATAAAGTTGATAGAGGATGTTATAAAGGTTGAGGTCACGGTAAAGGAGGTAAAAAATACAATGATCGAGGAAATCAACAAGAACATCATTAGCATAAAAAAATCAATTTTAAGGAAAAAGAAGAAGATGTGGAGGTCATTAGTCAGTGGCCAAATTCAATGAAGAGGGCAATGGATGTCACTGCTATGGCCATTATAAATTAACATGTTGATCTAATTTGAATGGACATAGAGAAGAAAGAACTAATTTTGCAGAGAAAAAGAAGAGATGTCTTTTTTTTATGGCTTGTAATGTGGCAAAAGAATCTCAACACAATATATAGTATTTAGATATTAACTACATCAATCACATATGTAGAGATAAGAAGGTGTTTTTCAAAATTAGATTAATCTTTTCGTAACATTGTGAAGTTTGGTGATAATTCTATGGATTTTACTATAGAAAAAGGAAAGGTAACTATTCAATCTAAGAAAAATTCTATTTACACTATCCGTATGTTCTTTATGTGTCATATTTATGAACCAACTTACTTAGTGTGGGTTAACTACAAGAAAAGTGATACGAGATTTCTATAAAAAATAGAGTGTGCTGAATTTAAGATGTAAAATTAAGCTTAATTACTCAAGTTAAGAAAATGACAAATTGTATGTTTCCACTTTATCCTCACAACATCAATCATATATGATTCTCAATAAAACTGAAGATTAATATAAAGAAGGCAATTGAAACATGTAAGAAAAAAATGGTTAGAAAGATCAAAACTTAGTTTATAATAGAGAGATATTTGAATTCTTGGCTAAAGGAAGCATAAGTCAAAGTTGTCATTGTTAAAAAAAGAAAACAATGTATTAATGAGTGCTTATCGAATATCTTATCGTAGATAAATGTTTTTGAAGACAATATTTCTTATCTTAAAGATAAACAAAGTTAAGTCTTTTAAATAGGAAAGTGGTGGAGCTGTTGCGAGCTATTAAATAATAAAATACCTAACCTAATCTCCTAACTATGTAGTAGGATAAGTCAGGGTCGATCTCATAGAGAATTGATAGTTTTTTTAATTATTTAAAATGTTGCACAAAACCAAAAAGAAAAGAAAAAAAACATGTGTAAAGAACTTAAAATAAACAGAAAAGGCAACTAAAAAAATTAAAGAGAGTAAAATAAGAAACAATAACTAAGACGAAAAGTTGAGCATAAGATAGTTTTGGAATTCATGAATTATAATCAATAATTGAAAACATAAAGACCGTTTTATGCTTAAGATGCTAGCCTATAAACATAGATAAGTTATTGTATTCTAAGTTTCTCCATTTTTAGATAAATTAAAAAAATTCTAAAAATACTCATATCTTTGCGACAACATAGAACAAACTCTCTAAATTTAATGGCGTAATACCATTAAGAACTAGGGAATAATTAACTAAGGCTATAATCTCACAAGATAGATCATGTAACCTAATGAATCGACACTTTATGCTAAGTTGATTAAGTCTCAATTATAAATTTAATTAGCCTATTGCCATTTATGGTAATCGTTAATAACAATCAAAAGCTCAATTCTAGCTTTTGAATAAGAAATCATAAATAGGATAACTAATATTACAATATAATCCCTAATTATTAGCATTTAACTAGAGTTCCAACTCAACCCTATAATAAAAGAAAAAATCGATTCAAAACTCAATTCAATTATCACAATTATAACTTATTATTCTGTCAAATATCTTTTAACCTAAATAAAATTAAACTAATATAATGAAATTAAATAAATCACAAACTGAAATTGCAGAAATCATAAAAGAAACAATAAGAACAATGCTGGAAATTAAAGGTTTAACATTAAACTAACAATGGATAAAGGTTCAACAAGTATTTAGTAAAACTCAAACAAAATACATGGAAAAATAACAATAAAATAAAAAAAATCATAGAAATAAAAAGTATTTAGCACCTAAACAACTAATCTATCAACTGAATCTGAAACGAGATGAAAATAGAATGAAAAGAACATAAAAACCTAAAAAAACCCAAAAAAAGAACTTCCCAAGTGGGAAGCCAAAAAGCGACAAAATGTGCTTCTCTTATTTTTTAAATATATCCTCTATAAGATTTGAAAAGTTTTAGAGGTGAATGGACAAGTTTGTCCCTTAATTTGGCATGAAATAATATTTTCTAGGACTTAAATAATGGTAGACAGTAACTTAAACGGCTTCGACTTAACCTACCGCTTAGGATTCTAGAACAAGATGTTAAACAATGGTTTTATAGACTTAAATGATGCCATTTATGTTTTGTAGAAATCATCGTTCAATTCTCTGTCCAGCAGCTCCTTCCTTTATTTTGCTTCAATTTTTCTCTAAATTTGATTTTTTCACTCAAAATTTGTGTCCTAAGATCAATCCTACATGTGAAATCAAAATGAGCATAAATTAAACATTTAAACATTAAAATAAAGATAAAATCACATTAAAACACATATGAAAATTTCATAAAATGCATCACTATCAAATACCCCTATACTTGAACTATTACTTGTCCTTAAATAATGACTTAAACATTCCACTCAAATAATGTCGATTAAAAGTTTGAAGTTAATTGAGTACAAACAAAAATAAATTCTTGCCTTTGATTTAGTACATAAATCTTAACTCATTATGACAAAAATTTGGTTAGCACATGCAAATCATAGAATTAGTAAAGAAGTAACCTTTAATGCATAATATTAAGCGTTCAATTTATGTCATATAGTCTATTATATGAACATAGCCAAAGATACTCAAGAAAACAAAATCAAAACATAAATTCAACTTTGGAGCATTTTCTTGGAGGCCAACTAATCATTTTACATGAGGAAAAACAACTTGTCATGAATAATCTTGGTTACTTAATTAGGATACTTCTTTTTAATTTGTTTGAGATGTCATCTATCTTTTAACGTGAAGATAAATATTTTTTCGTGAGTACCTCTAGTTAGTATGTAAGATCACATTCTCAAATGACTACTAACACCACTTATAACTTTAACCTTTAAATTGGTTTGAAGATAGAGGTGTAAAAAGCATGCTCTCTTATTTAAACAAACACTCTTTTTCTTTGCTCTTTTTTTTTTTCAAATTAAACAACACATTTAATTCCAAATTCACATGACAAAAACTTAAACACTTAATATCATATAAAAAGGATTATTAAATACACGCAAGCACTAAAAAAAAGGGAAAATGAAAAAATTTAGGGATTAGAAATCATCCAAGAGTCAATTAATATACAATCAAATCAAAGACATTAATTTCATTCAAATGCCACAACTAACAATCAACTAAGGATTAAGATCATTTAAAGATAAAACATTCAAATAATCATAATTGTAACTTACAATAATTCAAGTACAAGAAAATTTGAGCGTTATTTTCCACCCCCATACTTAGATGGGATATTATCCTCAATGTTCCAAAAGCAATGAAAATATAGAGAGATAGAACAAGAATAATCCTTTGATAAAGTAAATAATGAAGTATTTGATGGAGAGATTGCCATCGACTTCTAGCTCCTAAGAAACAAAACACATAAATGAAAGAAAAAAAACTAAAATAAAAAGCAACTAAAGAACTAGCTAATAAAAAGAAAAATACAAAAACTAAAAGGATATATTGGATTGTCTCGCAGTAAGTGCTTATTTTAGGTCTTTAACTCGACTTCTATTTTGTGCATCATCTAGTATTAAAAAGAAATTTTAGTTTGAGAAGAAAAATGATCGACTCAATTGATGAGCCCCGAACAGCTTCACTCAACATGGGCTTGGTAGTAGTAGGACATCACATAGCATCGATCACATGGAACTACATTATTTCTTTTAAAAAGTCCAAGGTCCACTCTCCGTTATAGACATTTCCCTTCAGCCATGATGGTCTCTGCAGTAGATTAGGCAAGGGATGTAGAGACTCTTCATCCTATGCGTCACCTTCCCCCTTTAACTTGCTTGGCTATAAATATTTCAATACTTTTTCACCCTGTGACTCTTATTCCCTCTTCTTCTCTTCTTCCTCTTCTTTCTTTTGTAAATTGCTAGGAAAATGAAACGAAACTTGGTTGGCAATATTAAAAGGTGTACTACTTACCTTTGGAGGATTTTCATCCTCCTTTTCTTGAGCAATCACTTCTTCCTCTCCTAACTTGTCTTATTCTTTCTCCTTCTCTTTTTGGTGCTCTAATTGTTCTTCACTCTCTAATCAGACAACACACACCTCCTCCCTTGGATCTTTCTCTATTTGGATAAAAGTATTTATAGAAACTTGGGCTTCTATATTCCATATTGCATCTATCTGTTGACTTACTTAAGAAGATTCCTCGTTTCCTACTGGAATTGAAAAGTACTTATCATCAAACTTTCAACGATCTCCTCTAATAAAATCTTACTAGCTTATCATAGTAATGGTAAAGGTGGAGGTAGAGATATAGGTTGGAAGTGTGACTAACTTGGGTAACATTTCAACGGAGAACTGAATTTGTATTGCTTGTAATATAATATAGGACACATAAAAGTAGGATGATTCGAAAATGAGTAAATATCACATACCTTAGCTTCTACTTCAGCCCTCCTTACTTACACCTATAAGAATGTGAGATTAGCCACTTGTTGCTTCAACTTGAAAGTAGTACGAAATTCAAATTCATTATCAGAATAAGTAGAGTAGAAAGATCAAGATAAAAAGTATGCTTATAATGAGTCATTATCGCTATGAATTGTCAAAATTTGACAAACTTGTGAAACTAAAACAAATAAAAAAATAAGGTAACAAAGACAAAAAAAAAAAGAAAAACAATACAAGCAATAACAAAAACACTACGCCATCTTCTTGATAACGGTGTCAAAATTTTGGTTAAGCTGTCACGAGCTATCAAATAATAAATTACCTAAGTTAACCTTTTAATTATGTAGTAGGGCAAGTCAGAGTTGACCCTAAGAAAACTAGTAGTGTTTTTAAATTATTTCAATTGTTACAAAAAACTAAAAAGAAAGAAATAAAAGAAAATCCCTGGTGCAAAGAACTTAAAATAAATAAAAAAGACAACTAATGAAATTATATTGAATAAAATAAGAAAATGGATAACAAGAAACAAATAAAAAAGAAGAAAAATTGGGCAGAAGATATTTTTGAAATTAATAAATTACAATCAATCATTGAAAACATAAAGATTATGTTATTTTAACTTATAGACACAAATAATCTCTTACATTTGTGTGTTAAATAAGGTTTTGAAAATGCTAGGATTTGTTTTGAGGCAAGTTGGATGTGCTTCAACGTGAAAATTTTATGGAAAAATCAATTTGGACATTTGATTGGTTAATTCACTGGTTGACTAGTGTATGATATTGATTAATCAGTACGCTACTTTAGTACAAAATGGTTGACCAATGCTACCACTGGTTAAACCTATGGACTAATCGATCAATCCAATTTAACTGGTCAATTGATAGTAACAAGAATTGCATCCAACATCTAATTTCTCAATTATAAAAAGTGATAAATGATAATTAATAGGTACTAATAGTTATAAATGGGTAGTTGGTAGAATTTCACCTTATAAATGAGTGTATTATGAAGTTATTTATGCATTAATTGAATATGAAATGAATGTGAAGTGAATTGTGTAACATTTTAGTGGTTATTAAGATAATTTAGGGGTTTTTGTAAAGATCTGTTTTATTTATCACACTTTTAAGTGTGAGCCCTTTATATGCACTTTGAGTTAGTTGAGAGAGATATTTTTATGAAGTTTATTTTATATGGTAGTGTGATTGAGAGTTTGAAATTATAAAGGGTTACCCTTGAGCCTATTGGAAAAAGAGAGTGAATGATTGCGAGGGTTAATCTAGATCCCATGAAAAAGAGAATGTTATTGAAGTAAAATTCTCAATAAGATTTTGAGGGGTGGACATAAGTGTGGAATTAGACATCGAACTATTATAAATCTAGATTTACGCCTTTTTCTTCCTATTTATTTTTATTTTCATTTTATGTTATTTCAACCCTTATTATTATATATTAGTTGTTTGATTGTTTATAATTCAATGATATTATTAATTAATTATATTATTTAAGGAGTCATTTGATTGAGCTTTTGGTTGTGGTTTTTAGTTTTGGTTGTTGTATTTTTGCATTGGATTTTGTCTTTTTTATAGCTTTTTTTGTTATCTGTCTTGATTTTTGTGCTGTATTAGTGTTTTTTTTCTTCAATTTCTGTGATGTTCTTTATAGATTTTTGTGTTTAGAAAATCCAAAATCCAAATCAGTTTCAAACAACCCATAAGCTTTCACTTTTTAATTTATATTGTTTATAATTTTTGCATTTAATTTAAGAGAAAATTTTTAATTAGGTACAAAAGAATTTTGAAAACTTAGAAAAATTTAGAATCATCTAATTCACCTCCTTTAAGTGCAATACATGGATTAACAAAATGTATACAACATAAGTACAAGAGGCTAAAATTAAAACTAATCTATAACTATAAGTTAAGGGTCTATTTGACCTTAAATAAAGGATCTAAAAATATATTACAACTACATAATCGTAATAATTATAGAGAATACATCTAGAGATTTCGCAAATATCAGGTGAATCTAAACCCTTAATATTTTATTTAGGGCAGGAGTAAATGACAGTTGATAGGGAATAGAATAATGTCATTTACTTGCATTGTTTTATTTGTTTCTTTCATTATATACCAGAAGTAAAGCAACGTTTGGCTTAGAGAGTATAATGACGTTGTTTTAATAATCAAAATTTTAAAAGTCAAATTAAATATCAAACTAGTATGGAAAGAGGTTTAAAGTTTAGAAGTTCAACTGATATTAAACTAATCAATAGAAAGTAATAAGTATTATAAATTATAAAAATAAATACAAATATAATATAGCAATTAAATGTATAATAAAAATAAAAATAAAACAAAAATATATTTTAATATAGAACTAATTATAACTAATTTATTTAATAGAAAGAAAAAGTAAGCTTTTCAATGTGTATTCTTACGTTTTCAGCTTAATTTATCATAAAAAAGTTACAATCCATAAATAGTTTTGTTCATTTTCTTTACATTACGAAACAAAATGACAAAAGGCTTTTAAAAAACATCATACAATACGTAGAACACAAAATAGAACTTGTGGTAAAAAATTATTCAGCAAGTCCTTACACAACATCCTTTAATAAAGATGGAATCCTATAACAAAGATGGCATCGTATAAGTTAACAAAGAATGACAACTAAAAAATAGAGATGACAGTAGCAAGATTGAAATAAAATAAGAAAGAAATCTAAGATAACTTAGTAGAGAGAGAAGAGACTTTGATGATGGCTATCTTCATTATCTTCGATGAATGCATCCTATCCATCACCCTCTTTTTAGTAGCAATAATGAGACAAAATAGGAAAGAAATCTAAGAGAACTTAGTAGAGAGAGAAGAGACTTCGATGATGGATGGTTATCTTCATTATCTTTGATGAACGCATCCTATCCATTACCCTCTTTTTGGCATAACTTTTTCCCATTTTATTACTCTTTCTGAAACTTCGTTTTCCTTCTCTTTTACTTTTTATTTTGCTTTGTATTTTTTTCCTTTCACTTCCTTTTTTTCTCCCTTTGTAACCTTCTCCTCGACTTTCACCTCCTATTTTTATGGCTTCAAAAAAGGAAAGCAGGTTGCCTATAAATTTATCTTCTTCATAATATGAAAACCCTAATTTCAATACACACCCACTTAAATTCCCCTTAAGACCAAAGCCTACCCAATTATGCTTCTTTAATAAATCCTTGACAAAAGATAGCTGGGGAGGTTAGTATAAGCGCTAAAAAAGAGACAAAGGAAAATCAAGCTCTAAGGTAGGAAATTCTAAGGGCTCTCAATAAGAATCCTTTAAAGATGCAAATAGTTAATTCGAAGGGTAAATGGTTTATGTCAACAAAAGTCTTAAATAGTAAGAATGTTAAACTACACTATGGTGGTGAGAATACCTAGAATGTCCGAAGTTCGAAATTATTAGTTTCTAATGATACCTCAAACAAGCATGTGCCTCTCTCCTACTTCCTATAAGAGGAAGCAGATGAAATACTAAGGGCATGTTTAGCTGAGTTATTGGTTATGATTTTTAGTTGTGATTTTTATATTTATGTATTGATTTTTGTGTTTTTTTTTGTTTCTGTGTTGTATTAGTGTTTTTTTAATGAATTTTAGTTTTTTTGTTTCTGTGTTTACTAAAATAGGAAACGAAAATAAAAAATAGATTCCCAACTAAAGAAGGCATAAGATTTCTAAATCCTTGTAAATTAGCTAAGAAAGGTGTATTAAAATTGAAGCTCTATGAAATGGGATTTTCATTAAGAAAAGAGTAGCCTTCCCTATAATTTAAAAAGCTACAATAAGTATGTAGGGAATGTTTAGATTGGAAAATGTTTTGATAAATGATGAAAAGGTATCCCTATACAAATTCTCTAGTGGTTAGGGTATTAGAACAATGCTTGATCATAGCCTGTGGCACATTAATGGGAGGCCTATCTTCTTAAAGAGATGGGAATAAGGGAAGGCAAAAAATAAGGAAGAAATCACCTCCATTCCCATATGAGTAATGTTCTAGAGAGTTCTAATTGAATACTAGAGTATTAAAGGATTGAGTACATTGATGAAATGATGGCAAAGATTAAGAGAATTTAATTTTTCAAGAGTATATGGGAAGGTGCAAATGGAAAAAATTAAAGTAATGATATACATGGAGGAAGTTGTGTAAAAGGAAGTGAAAATAGGTATTATATATAATTAGAGTCCAAAAAAAAAAGGGGGAGAGAGAAGAGGAAAGTATGGAAGGAAACATGCAGAAAATCTGTAATAAGGAATTATAAGGAGGTAATGGGGGTTGGTACTTCTGATGATGACAGTAAGCTAATGAATGAACTTTAAAAATAAGACTTGGAGGAGAAGTCACAAAACAAAGTAGAAAGCTTAACAAAGTAATTAGAGTAACCAGAGAGTTCAAGGAATTAGGAGCCACCACTTCCTATGAGACATTAGAAAAACTCCAAAAGGATTAGCTTTCACGTTAACCTAAAATATGAGCTTTTTAAATTCAACCAATAATTTTACTTTAGATGGGGATGTAACTGAAATATGTCTTCCTTTGGATGAACCTAATTCCCAATTCTAAACATCACTCTAGATACCCTTTAAAGGGAAGAAATACAATAAGGAAGAAATTTAAATAGAAAGAGGTGAAATAAACTCTCATATCTTTCTTAACTTGGAATACCAAGGGCCTTAATTGCCCTAATAAATAACTATGAGTGAAGAAGGTCATTCATGATCTTAAACACTCCTTAGTTTATCTTTTAAAAACTAGATGGAGGGACATATAATGACTAAGGTTGTTGATATGATGTTTGGCAGATGGCCTACTACTAATAAATCCTTTTTTACATCGAATAGAAGAATCCAATATCTTGAAACCCTAAAAATTTAAACTATGTACCCCGCTAAGTATTGATCAAATCATCCATTTTGAAGGTATGCTAAAACATTCCAATTTTCCCCTCCTAATCTCTATAGTATATGGTTCTAATAATTTAGTGATGAGGAAGTAGTACGAAAAATTATTCAGAATTTATTAGGTTCTTATAGTTCCAAACTATGGATTGTTTTAGGAAACTTTAGCTCTATTATAAGCTTCATAAAGACTTCAAATCCAAACTTGTTAAACTCCCAGTTCAGGTAGGATTTTAGATAATGTTTGGTGAGAAGTGGTCCATTTAACTTGAGATTAACTAAGTCCTTTTTCACTTGGAGAAATAAGCAATTGGGTCCTTGAGTAACTTCTAAGAAAATATATAGAGTCTTAGTTAATCAAACTTGGTTGTAGAGTTTTCCTTATGTATATGCTCATTTCATATGTTTAAGATCATAGTTCAATTCGTGTTTTATTAAGTCAAGCAGCTCCTAAAAGAAAGTTCCCTTTTAAAACTATCAACTTCTTGACTAAGAACCAATCCTTTCAACAAACTATGGCTACTACATGACAAATATCAATTCGTGGTTCCCTATTATTCATAGTAGTCAAAAAGTTAAAAGCGGTAAAACAGAAACTAAAAGACTTGAATAAAGATTCGATAGGAAGACTTAAAGGACTTGGTAAATATAACTAATAACTCTCTTATCCTTAAAAGCTCTTTAATAAATGATCCTTCCAATCTAGGGCTTAGAACAAAAAAAAAAAAAAGAAGAAGAAGAAAGAATTGCAATTCATAATTATATGAAAGCTATTAATAGACAAGAATCTTTCCTTAAGTAAAAATCAGGGTCTCTATGGTAGAGGGAAGAGGATAATAATACAAAATTCTTTTTTTAACTCTCTCTTAACCAGGAGAAATAAAAATAGAATCTCCTTAATTATGGATATTAATAATAACCCTATAAATGATATAATAGAAATCAAGAGAACATTCTTATCTTTCTTTGAGAACACCCTTGGACAAACTAAAATCAATCCTCTTAATGACAAACTTCTAAATGAACTGTAAAACAGGTAGATTCCTTAGCATCGTCTATATAGATTGATATCACCTTTATCTGATAACGAAATAAAGATAACGAAATAAAGCTTACAGTTTTCTCCTAAACTAGATAAAGCCCCATGGTCGGATGGGTTTAATGGAATGTTCTTTAGGAAAACTTAGGGGTATTATTAGGGTTGAGATAACATCTACAATATAAAGCTTTTATCAGTAAGATAAACTATTAAAGGAATTAAACTTTACTTTCATAGCTCTAATTATAAAGGTTTAAAATTCTAGTAAAGTCACTAATTATAAACCAATATCTTCTTTTAACTTCCTTTACGAGGTGATTAAAAAGCTATTAGCCAATAGATTAAAGAGAAATTTACCTTCTATTATTAGCTCTTACTAATTAGCTTTTATAACTAGGAGAAGGATAGGAGATAATATCCTTTTAGCCTAAGAAGTCCTTAAAGATTATCATATGAATATAGGTTATAAAAGCTACATTTTGAAGGTGGATTTAAGAAAACCTTATGATTTAATCCATTGGGATTTTCTACTAACCTTAATGGAAGCAATTGGATTCCCCTCCACTTTTATAAATTGGATTAATGAGTGTATAACCTTTCCTTATTTTTTTGTTGTTATAGATGGAGAATTATGTGGATACTTTACGAGAGAATATGGATTAAGGTTGGGGGATCCTCTATCCCTTTACCTTTTCATCCTTAGTATAGAGATTCTATCTTTGTTATTACAAAAAATACACCTTCAATAATTCGCTTCTCAAATACCACTGGAAACGTGCTTCCACTAAGCTAACCCATTTGGCTTTTGTAAAGGATATCCTCTTATTTTTTCACGCTAATATAGATTAAATTCAAGTGTTATTGAGTTACCTGAATTTATTCCAAATGTAGTCTAGCTTATCCACCAAGCCTTTTAAGAGTAAATTCCTCATTTCAACTAAGGATAGTCTTACTGCCAACTTTCTAACAGAATCTACTTGTTTTAATCTCTCTCAACTTCTTGTTAAATACCCAGGCAAAGGTTTATACTTTGGCCAGCAATTCAATGGAGGCTCGTATTTAAAGATAGAATTAATCCAAAAACTTCTCATAATGTTTATTCATTATACTTAGACCTTTCTGAGAACCATAATCACCCATTTTTTAATTACTCCTTTACTAAGTAGATTTGGAATGAGTACTTTGATGGTGCAATCTGGATGGATGTTCTTCCAACTTTACATAAATAATCTAGTGGCTTATTTCCTTAACTAAAAAGAAGAGTCAACATTCCATAATCACAAATTTAGCCTTAACATGAATAGTATATCAAATATGGAAATAAAGGAATATAAGAGTTTTCATAATTCATCTTCAAGTGTTCACTCTTTAGTTTAGCAAATTCATGCATTGATAATGGAGATGTTGATGAGAAGATAATAAAAAAACTAAATTATTAGCTTACAACATTTTTTTTACTATGATTGTGCCCTTTTTATAAGATTGAAATTAAGTGCTTAAGAGAATAATAAAGAGACAGTAACGATAAAGTAAGGTATAGATATAATAAAAGGGGAAAGACAACTAGATGGAGGTAAAAAAAGGTAGCAAATCAGGTAAGAATTTTAAGAAGGAGGGTTGTAGTTAATTAAGAGCATGTAGATAGATTCAGAGAAGTTGAAGATATAGAGGAAAAGAAAGCCCCTGCAGAACTTTCCATCTAAACCAGGCAGAGGAAGAAATATAGGATTAACTAAAACATGCAACAGATATATTAGAAGAAGCTGAAGATAGAGAGGAAAAGAAAGCTCTAAAAAAACTACCCATCTAAATCAGGTTGAGAAGATTTAACTGAAATAAGTTAGAAGCTAGATAAAATAAAGGTACCAATGCTGTGAACAATGAAAGAAAGGGAAAGGAATGCCTCTTCTTGATAAGATGATTGAAGACACTAGAAGTAATTACTTATTTAAGGGTTTTCAAAGCTATAAAGTTTACTCGAGTTCAATTTACTGTGTTGTTTTTAATTTCTTTGGGTTTATATAATAGGGTTTTTATCATGTATTTATTTAGAGATTGTATCTGTATTATATTTTTTATTGATTAAATATATTCTTACTTACTAAAAAAAAAGATTGGAGCAAAATGACATCTTCATTAGGTAAATAAAGATAAAATGATGACTATAGAGAGGTAAACAAATACAAAATGGTGGAGCGAAGATCTAGAGGAAAGCAACAATATGAGGTAAAGGAGCAAAATGACGACAATAGAGACAACGTCAGCACACGATTAATTATAAGGAATTGATGCAAATTTATAATTAGATAGCACAATGAGCAAAGACAATAGTGAGAGAATATGTGATAAATGGGTATTCTTAAGTTAGAGACAACAGGGTAGTGATGGATTTAGACAACAAGGGAATAGAAGGTGTGAGGTGTGGACGACAAAGGGAAATAGTGTTATTTTATGCCTTTATAGCCAAGCTATTAGTTGTAAATACATGTATGAAACTGTAATTTTCTATTCAATAAAGACATTCTTTATCTTTATGCATTTTATCCATTATTGTTAACATTTAATCATAAAGATAAAATTCTTGAAATAATTACTATACAACTAGAAATTATAATGAGATTATAATTATGAGATTCAAATTGTAATTTTGTATTATTCATAAAATGTTCATAGTTGTAGTTTCATCAAGATGGGATATTGATGAAGTGATTACACTAACACACATTATATTTCTTTCATATGAAGAAAGTAATCAATCTTATAGATTAAAGTATGGAAACATTTAAACAGACATGTGGGTACTTATTAGAAAATAAGTTCACTCAATTAACCCAATCTTGAGAATCTCAAATGGAACATTACTTGTGTATATGTGAATTTCTCTCAATATGATGGTTGTATAATTAATCTTTAGACTTGAGATTATCAAAATTATTTCATATAGGAATTACTATGTTTTGATACTACTTATAGCTTACTTTATAGAGTAGATTGGTCGGTAATATATGGATGTAGTATGAATTATAGGGAGATAGTTGTGTGAATCAATAGAGAATTCATCACCCTAAAGTAATTAGTGAGAATATTCCATTATTCTTTATTTGTGAGTATTTGGGTATTCTCTTACCAGAGTGAATCGAAATTTGAAAAGGAGTTTTCAAATATTAATTATAAACTATTTATTAATTAATAAGAATAAATATAATTGAATTATATATAATAGATATTAATTCCATACTCTAATTCTAATTGGAATATTGTATGACAAAAGGATCAAATTATATATTATAACGATACATGGATAGGTTCGTCAAACCACTTTAATATTCTTAATATTTGAATGGTCATGACATGTTACTAGATGTCAATCTTGTTCTATGATCATAAATTGTTTAATTAAAGAATTAAATATGAATTTAAAAGAGTTTTACTTTATCTAATTCTAATCATAAATTAGAATTATAATTTAAGATCATTACCAACATATTAAGAACCTAATGAGTCACGCATATAGATTTATTGAATGAGAAAAAATTTTAATTAAGTTGGACTTAATTGTAAAGTTTAAGAAACTTTATAATTAAATATGAGATATTTAATTTAATTATAATTATAATTAGAGTTAGAATTTAATTATGATTTATATTTAAGTTTAATATTAGGAAAAATATGAATTTTCTTTTATATAAGGGAGAAAACTCTAAGGCGGCTAGTACTGCCCTTTTCTGTCTCTTAAATTTGTTTTGAGTTCTCTGTCAGTAGACTTTTGGATATCATTAGAGACCGGACGTATGAATAGTTGTGGTTTAAGGATATGAGAAAAAAATCAGATTCAATATGAAAGCTTTAACCAGGTTTACTTAAAACTTTTTATTTCTTATTTTTATTTCAAATTAAAATTTTATTAAAAATCTTGTAAGAAACCTTAAATTGTTAAAAAAATCTTGTAGAAAACCTTAAATTTTTCTGTTGTTCTTTCGGTTAAATCGATATAAGTTTTCTAATAGATAGAGCGCATGATATGTGGGTGGAGAGAAGAAGAATGAGACCGAGAGAAGAAGTGTTGGGACTCAGGCAACTCTTAACTTGTTTAATTAATTTCTTAAAATCAATTTAACTGGCTAGTCTTTTCTTAATTGACTAGCTTTTAAACTTATAAATTTTCATACAAAATCGAACTGATTAACTGACTAATTTTGAATTGAATTGGTTGGTTTAATCTGATTTTTAAAACTTTGGTAGTAATAATATTTACTTTTATAAGAGTTCTAATAGAACACAACCCCCCCTTAATTTGCCCCTTAATAGTTCCATATAATCTGTCTATACAATCCATACAACCTCTATAGATAGAATCTATACAACACACTACAACACAGTTCATACAATAATGTATTAAAAAACTATAGATTGTATGTAATTTAACATTCATTTATGTTGTATCTATATAATTCATACAATTTCTATAAATATGGTTCATGCAATACTACAATACAATTCATACAATGTTGTATTAAAAAATGACAGCGTGTCTATATAATTCATACAATTTGTATAAATAGAGTCCATACAACACAACAATACAATTCATTTAATGATATATTCAAAACTTATAGATTGTATGTAATTTGAAGTCCATCTATATTATTGTATGAACTGTATTATAATATTGTATGGACCTTATTTATAGAGGTTGTATGAATTATATAGATAAGTTATATTAAATCATAAAAAAGGCTAATAAGAGTGATTGTGTAGGCTTTTTTTGTAAAAAAGTAAGAGTTCAAATCAAATTATCTATCACCTGATATAAAAGAAACTTATAAGAATTATCAATAATAGTTCATATTTCAACAATAATATTATTCGTAAATATAAATGACAAGTTTGATGTACCGAAATAAACTTTATTGTCTGCACGTAATGGAGGAAAAGCTAAAGAACTCAAATTTTAAGACACCTGTAAAAACTCACTTCCTAACATTTAGAGCCATCCGTTCTAGGACATTCCGCCTTGGGTTCTCGTATCCTCAATCCGACCAGACCATAGGACGTGTCGCAAGTTCTGAGATTTCGAGAAACCCAAACAAAAAATTGTAAAAAAGTCAATTCTCTAGAAATTTATTGACGTCGACTGAAAGACACCAACGTGTAAAGGAATCACGGTCGCTTTCTACCGACGAAAATTGGACCCCTTGCAGCTTGCTGGTTGTGTGATTTGAGCACAATGCTTTTTGTCTCATACACCTACAGGTGCCACGCTAGCCATTATTGCTTCTCCAATAACAATGATAAGATGCTTTAAGAAGACGATTTGAGCATCCAAATCTATTGGAAAAAGGAAGGAGCATGGTTCTTGATTTTATGAATTAGGATAATCTTTCAGACATCATCGAGTGTACTAGGCCTATCCGTCGTCCACTAAATATTCAAGGTCATACGTGCTAATCAGTGATTCTGAAATTTAACGAAATGTTAAGTATATAATAATTGCTCTTTGGGAAAAGTGGTGACAAAAAGCTTTCTCAACAACTAAATATATCAAGTAATCTATAATATGATTAACACTTTGATGTTTCAATACACCATGATATAAAGTGACATTTGGATTTTTTTTTCAGCTTTGCTACAAAAGGGTATTGGGGACTGTTTCTGCTGTAGTGAAGGGCACAACCATTTGTTGCTGACTCCTCGAAAGTCTCAAAGAAAAGATTAAAAAGAACGGGACAGGATGTACGGTACAAGTCGAGGTTGAGTTGCACAAAAGAAACTCACCACACACCACCCAAAGATCCCCCACCTTCCCTTTCATTCTTCTTCTTCACAATTATTGTCTCTCCTTTTTCAACTTTTCTTTTATTCCAAGGGATTGTCAGCAAGGAAGATCATAAATCTATGAGACCCCATGCGTCTTTCTTTATTCGGCCGTTGGTACTCAAAACAAACAATTCCAACGTAATTATCCATTGTCAATGATCAGACATTTTCTTTTAATGTTAAAGTTTTGACATTTAAATGAACTTGGCGTCCAATTTGGTCATCAAATACAGAAGAGGAAACCGTCGGTGCCTCGTGGGCGAACATTAGTACTTTTTGGGAGTCGAATGTGACAACAGGTGGCTAAGCTAAGCTAGTAGGAAAACATGACAATAGTGTCATAAGTTGGCAGATTCAAAGAACTAGAAATGTGTAGTTTTAAATACCCTTTTGTCGCCACCAATTGCTGCCGACGATATGACGAGTCACCCCAAATCATATTTACGAATTCTTAGACTTTGCATTATATTGTAGGGCCTAACCGTGAGGGAATCATAATTATTTTACACACTCTATGTGTAGTGTACTCAATCATTGATTGGTCTGTTTGGAATATACTTTTCGTATGACAACTTATTTACAATTCAATTCATTGTTAGGAACCAACCAAAGTTTTTAATTTTCATCACTCGCCCCAATTGTTTGAACCAATTCCACTGGATCAAAAACCATATAGTAACAGATACTGCAGAAGTAATTAATTTCTAAACAGGAATAAATATGATAATCAGAGATTGCAGGTTTTCCTAGATCCAAAAAAAACACAGAATATGACAGGCTAGTGTCCTGTCAAAGAAGCATCTAATGCACCGCAGAATCAGACTTGTACGTCTACAAGTCTTCAACTATATAATGTCAGTGCCATATCTTTAAACCACAAGCTATGATCATGTGATGCATTCCTGTTGAACTCATCTACCCCGGAATAAATATATGGTTAATTACATTTCATATTTTTTTAATTCTTTTTTTTGTAATTTTATATTTTCAAAACTATATTTGACCTTTTTTGAGGATTATTTAGCTATTATATAGTTATTTTTGTCATATTTTATTATTTTTATCTATTTATAATTTCGCAAATAATATTACACCAAAATTTAAATTTTCAATACAATGTTGTTAAAAATAAGTAAAAATTAATAGAATATAACGTAGCTGGAATAGATAATGATGTCTATGGGAAGTGTTCATTGTCCTAAGGCCTGCATTCTATGATACAAGTTTTTGTTTTTTTTTAATTTATATTCCCAATATTTTGAATTCTTATTATGCACATGTGATCATTGGTTGCTCTATCCCTTTCAGTTGTAAAGAATTTGGCGTTTAAGTATAATTATTCAAATTGATTTTTGGACGTAGAAATTTATCAGAACCTGCATTATTTTGTTGGAAGTCAATTATTGTCGGCCATTTTTACGTTGAAGAAGAAAAATTCAAAGTGTTTCTGTTGGAATATCAATGTCTCTGCAGTTTTGCATGCTTAGTTAAGATGACAAATTATAGATGTAATATATGATTCTAATGCTATTGAATAGATAATGCAGATGTTTACGTCTTTGAAGAAGTGGTCATGAGTTTAAGATAGAGCCAAAGAAGTAATTTGATGTTTAGTTGAGTTGTGAGTTGTGATTTGTTGTTGTAATTATTATGTTTTTATATTGATTGTTGTGTTTTTTTTAAATTTTTATACTATATTAATATATTTTTATCAATTTTTATATTTTAAAAAATAAGAATTAAAACCAAAAATCAAATTCCGTATAACTTAGCAAGATTATAAACGCATAAGTACCTTTTGGACTAACTATTCTTTTGCTATATGCACAGAAATCAGACATAGTTATGAATAGTGATAAACTAGCAAGCTCTTACCACAAGAAATTGATGATGTTTTTATGGACACCTAATCATCTCGTAAATACTCTTTCTATATCAATAAATCATTTTAAATATATAAAAATATTTTAAATATTTTTTCTAATCACTAATAATTACAGAAAAAGGTCACCAAATATTTTCTTATATATATATATGTGTATAATCTTCATTTTGGCTAGTATGATAAGATTAGTCCTAATTAATGTCTTATGGTAAGTAACCAACTTAAGAAATTATTACTTTTTCAGTTCAATAACAGCTATCTTATGCTCTTAGAATGTTTGAGAAATTGAAAAGTATTTGTGAAATCTTCAAACCAACCTTTAGCAATTGGATGCATAACAAGCCTTTCCAAATTTGTGTGTCTATAGAAAGCACAGCATCTCAGAATGCAATTTCAGTTCTATACAATTTTAAGATTTATATATGCTTTTGATGCACCTACTTCGTCAGATATTATATGAAATCAGCAATACAGTTACTTATGTCATGAGTAAAGTTTCAAATATTGTTTCGTACCAGTCGAAAAATGAAATAAAAATAATATATTTTGCATTAGGTTTAGATATTGATTAATATTGACTGTTTCAACCGATTTTTTTTAAAGAAAGAATATTTTGTATTTTAATCTTTTAAATTTTAATATTTAATTCTTATTTTCTATTACAAATATATTTATAGAATATTTTATAAATTTTAAAAAAATTTTAAATTCTAATTTATAATTTAAAAAAATTATCTAAAATGACACTAATTTAAAAATAAATCGGAACATATTCAAAACTTTGGTTAAATTGAAGAAAAAATGATGCCATGTGCATAGATAAGTTCACCGAGGAGAGAAACACGAGGCTTTTGGTCAGCTTCCGGAGTTACATGCTCTGATTTAGAGTTTTGATTTGGGATGCACAGTTCTCCATTTCCCCAAACTCTTGACTCCCCAGTTGCAAGAGATTACCTTTGAGACAATTAAGGAGTCACTTGTTATTACTGTAGTTGCGATTTTTTGTTGTAATTTTGATATATTCGTATTGATTTTTGTGTTTTATCTTCGATTTTTATACTGTATTAATGTATTGTTTTTTTTAATTTCTGTGTTTAACAAAATAAAAAAATCAAAACTCATTTTAAAAATCATACCAAACATCCCCTAATTAATCCTTACCTTTGTTTTTGTAGTCACTTTTTGTTTGATATTAACTTGCTTCATATTGCTTATC
>JAOXYD010000002.1:7304703-7333214 GCA_028565735.1 Pinacopodium congolense
GGATTGAGTCTAAACAAGGAAACAATGATTTATACATAATCTGATTTAGTAAATCAAGGATCTGATTTATCTTAATTGTGGGGGCTAATTTCTGAACTAAATCTCTCAGTTCAAATCTTCCAACAATAAAGTATGGTCACCTTGGCTTTGTTTGTATCTTATAGAGAGCATAACCTTTGTAAACCTATCATACCAGGCTCGTGGTGACGACTTTAAACCATATAAAGCATTCTTTAATTTGCACACTTTCTTATTACCAACTGCAAGCTTAAACCAAGAGGAATTTCCATATATGTTTGCTTTTCAAGATCACGATGTAAGAATGCATTTTTAATATCGAATTATTACTTGCTCCAATCATGATTAACTACCACTGATAATAATGCTCAAGATTAACTTCAGGATCATTTATGCAATAGGAGCAACTGTCTCGAGATAGTCAATCACATAGGTTTGAGTGTAGCCCTTTGCTATTAATCTCGCCTTGTACCTTTCAAGTGATTCATTTGGCCTATATTTGACTGTGACGGCCCATCTACAACCCATTAGGTTCTTTTCTTTTGGCATTTCTACATATCCCATGTTGCATTCTTTTTAAGTGCATCCATTTCTTCTTTCATAACATTCCTCCATTTCTCATTACTAAGTGCTTCAAATAATGATTTGGGTATATAGATACGGTGTTTAGATGAGTAAGAAAAAATTTATGGGTAGTAGACAATTTATTGTGGGACATAAATAAGCTGGTGCATGTCCTAGTTCCTTTTCAGAGAGCTATGGTATGTCAACGTAATTTGTATTTGGTATGACTGATAATTCAAAATTAGAAACATCAAGAGAAGAAGGGGTTGCCTTGTTACCAGAAATTGGTTCAGATTCTTGAACAGGAATAGGTTGAAAAAAGGGAGCTTTCTTTCATGAATAAACCTGTAATGGACAAGTAGAACTTTTGAGTGTTTTTCTTTTGTTGTTGCGCTAGCATCAAGAGTTGTACATGGTTCAAGTTTATTTAACACGAGTAGGAGGATTAGAAACAGATTCACATTCAAAAATAGGATTAGAAATAAGATCAGAAACAGGTATGGATGATAGGAAGATCAGGTAAAAAAAAATCTCTATCCTTATCTTCCAAACATAATCTCTCCCCCTGAAGAGAAGGATCAGTGTATATGTTCTTGAATTTATTGAGTAAAAGAGCACTATTGGGCTTTAAGCATGTGAATGCCTTACAATGTTTCTCTAGAGACTTAAACTGTAGTCTCTTTGATGTTATGCTACAAACACACACATAGCCATGTATGGTTTTTCTTTAATTAATTTGCATTAGATATGTGCTATTTTCCTTTATCATGTTTGTGATTATAAATTCATTTGATTTTTATGGTAACAAGGTTGATGGTGAGGTGCGCCTTGAAGATGATTGGGTGCCCATGGATGAGCAATTGGGTCCAGCAGAACTCGATGAACTTATTCGAGCGAAGGAAGCTCATTCTAGTGCTGTAGTTCTTGAGAGTGTGAGCATCTATGCCCCCTAATCTTTCCAACATATTATTTGGTATAATATCTATTGTTATAACATTTATTCCATTTTTAGAAATGGTCTTGATGTTTGCACAAAATTGGCTTATTGCTTATGTACAGATTGGGGACATTCCTGATGCTGAAATAAAGCCTCCTGACAATGTCCTTTTTGTTTGCAAACTGAATCCAGTTACTGAAGTAAGTTTTGTTTTCTCCTAATGTGGGGGACATAGGCATGTTTAGTTGGGTTGTGGGTTTTGGTTTTTGGTTGTGGTTATTGTATTTTTGTATTGAGAGTTGCGTTTTCTTTATCGATTTCTGTGCTGTATTAGTGTGGTTTCTTTATCGATTTTTGTGTTTAAAAAAACAGAAAACGAAAACTAAAAATTAAAGTGGAACTAAACAAGGCCTTGGTCTTATTTGGTTTCGCCCTTTGTTTTGATTTTATTTTCTGTTTCCAATACATACTTAGTTATGTAACATGTCATTTTAGCAATATATAAAAATGTCAATCTCTTGATATTCAGGATGAAGATTTGCATACAATCTTCTCTCGGTTTGGTACTGTTATATCGTAAGTAGTTACCAATTCATTTTCTATCTATGTTTTTCTTCTTCTCTAGGACGTTAATTACTTCTTTGTGTTGGGGTTGATCTAGTCTTCTGGAGAACATTTGTTTTAACATAATTAGATGATGGCAGGGCTGAAATCATTCGTGATTACAAAACTGGGGACAGCCTGTGCTATGCATTTATAGGTGTGTTTATCTTACGTCTTAGACATATGTGATTCATTCTAGGGGAGCTTGTGTGCTTGTGCATGCCATTCCTTACTCTATTTACTTTTAGTCCTATATAGCTGATCTTTGTAAAATGTATGTAACCTTAGAGAATGGAGAATGCAAACATAAATTACTGATAACCCCCATTATTTTTCTTTTAATGCTATACACATCAGTTACTTTTAAGACCAGACAATGCACTTACGTCATTCATTTTTGCATTCTTTGTCTCATCATTTGTGAAGTGGTTATATTTGCATTATTGTGTAATTGTAGAAAGATATCTTGCATCTCTTATTTTTTACATGTTTTAAGCTTGCTTTTTTACTTGTCACATGTATTATTCTTGTTTTTTGTTGAACCAGAGTTTGAGACCAAGGAAGCATGTGAACAAGCTTATTTCAAGGTGTGTTGAAGGATTTCAGATTCCTTATTTTTTCTAGTACTTTTGTCTCTTTTTACGTTTGATTGACATGTGCATGTTACATCTATTTACTTCTTGTATAAGGTTGCTTCTCTGGCATTTATAAAAGGCAATGATTTTATTGAGAGCATAGTGTTGTTTCATGACACTGAGTAAATAGTTCTAAGATTGAAAGGATCACTGTAGAAATTAGATGGGTAGACTTCATAGCCACTTTGTCCATAAAAATAAATTAGAAAGAAGAGAAGAAAGTTAATCATACTCAAGATGAAAATATGTTTCATGTACTCTCTAGATATTTATGAAGAAAGGCTTTATTTAGGAACTGATATTAAATGTCTCTTATGTGGTTCAGGTATTTGTTTCTCATTTAAGTTTGCTTTCATAAGTTATATTTTTTGAAGATGGGACAAAGTTTCTTCATTAAATGAAAATTTTCACTTTAGATAACAAATTTAATATTTTAATGTGAAATTAAATGGGCATGGTCGTTATACTGCTTTTTGCAATTATTCATGTAAATTTCATATTATAAGTTCTAGTTTTTAATAGCCAGCGTGAATGTTCCTTGTGTTGTGTGTAACCATTCCTAATCTTCATTCTAAGAATATTAACAGGGGGTTTTTAACTAGCTTTCCGTGCATGTACGGAAGAAATAGGATATTTTAATAACATTGTTGCATAAATTTGGACCATGTTTTGTGCTTAATATAAGGGTAGTGAAGACTTTAGTCTCGTAAAATGAGTTGTTATATTTTTATATATTGTTGTGATTTATGGTGAACTAGGTTTGATTAAATTCATTCACTTCGTACACATGGTATCAGAACAAGAAATCTGAAGCCACACATTTTAACCTATTTTTATGTCTACATCTCACCTTCTCTGGTTATATATAACAATACACTTTTTCTTTCCTTGACCATAAATTCTTGGGGAGTACTGTCTCCTCTCCTTGTGAAATTCTCCCTCCTATCACTTATTATTATTTTTTAATCTTATGTCAATGAGCTTTCTTCTTATTGTTGTTATGGTGTTAAGAACCACCTATCATTCTGATCACTAAGTTTAAGATGTAAAACTATCCCACTGGACATGTGTTGATGCTCTACTACTATCTATTTTGAGGTAATTTATTGATACCACTATGATATCTTAATTTCACAATTGTATTGGATGTTATGTCATGTGGAGTCGGGCTTTTCAAATGTTCACGTGGGCCTCCACTCAATAGCGTGGTGTTATCTCTAATGTGATTTCTCTTGAGCAAGAGACTATGGATCATACTACCTGCTACAGTAAGCTTTAGAACATTGTCATTGAATATGAAAAATTGATGATTGTAACTGTATAGGTTCGTTAGGAGACCATATTCTTCACAATGGTTTGTTCTTCTGGGTCTTTGCTCTAAGCTAGAGCGAGTTCGTGCCTAGCTACTTAGTTCTTCATCAATGATTGATGCATAAGCTCATGTGATCTGTGTTTTGCCTCCCATTTCATTTTGGACTGAGTTGACCTTTACTACTTAAGAGGCCTCCTATTGATTATACCATCTCTGCTCCTTCTCCTCTACATGACACGCTTACCTTCATTCCACAAGGTGCTCATTTACATGGGTTCAGGTCATCTTGGGTGTCGGGTGGTTGTAGTGGAAGTCATGGTGGCTCAACAATATTCTTTACTTTTCTTGTAGGCCTTCTGGGCATGTTCGGGAATAGTATCATATAGTCTGTAGATATCCTGCTAGAGATGTTATATGCTGTTGCTATATACTCAAGAGGTTCCTCCTACTATTACCATATCTACTTGGGAGAATCTTCATCTATTTCACAGTCTCATCCATCCACATCTTGGATCAGTCAATAGGCATTTTGTCCATGCCTCTATTTATACCTTTATTCATCATTGGGTATTCAAATTTGATCCTATTGAGCATATCACTGGTAGCAATTTTCTTTTGGTTCTCACTTTCTATTTCTAGTACTCTTTTTAATGTCACTCTTAATTATGGTTCTACCTTGTAGGTTAGTGGCATGGGGAAAGGCTACCCTATACATGCAAATGTATGCTACTAGTTTTTCCATTAGTCTTATTTCTGCTAGTCAATTAACTCTGTATTCTTAACTGATGGGTGACTTTCTCTCCATCCTTTAGTGTTTTGCAAGTTCTGAAGAGTATGTAGGTGGTTGGTACCATATATGAACATCCTTCTGTACTACTTATTTGGGCTTATTTATATTTCCGTACTACTAAGGTATTCCACACTAAAATTCCTGCCGTCCTACACTCAATAGAATGGAGTTGCGGAGCATAATAATCTTCATTTACTGAGATAGTTCCTCCTGTCCTTCATGTACATGTTCCTTCTTTTCATTGGTTTTATGCCATTTCTATTGCTTATTATTTAATCAATTGCATGCTTTCCATTACAGGGTCGTGATTGTTATGTCATATTCTTTTTTTATTCACAGTTGTACCATCTCATTCTCAATTTAGTTATTGTTTTGTCCATCTCCTTGGTCTCGATTGCACCAAACTCTTCCAAATATGAGAACTGTCATCCTATACTCGAGATTTTAAAAGGGATGGTCATGTTTTTCTTTGAACATATTCCATATTATCCTCCTCTTAACATCTCTTCCCCTCTTGTCAGTCCCCTCCCCTTAGTCTTCTCCCCCTTATTGAAACTCTAGTCCCTTGACCTTTTTGCACTTCCAATCCCTTCTACCTCTTCTTTGCTCCGATAAGATCTGTAGATGTAAACTAGAATTTCCCATGAGTCTGCCTTCTCGAGTGTGATTATGCTAGGTTATATACTATGTATGGTTTCTTTTGATATATGTTCCTCCAGTTACCATTATGTTCGTTCTTTTGAATCTACCACCATCCAACTTTGATAGGCCCGCTTCCATTCACAAGGACACTTGTTTTTATGTTCTTCATCTCATCTTCTATTTGTTTTTATATTCTTGGAGGAGATATCTGCATTACATTTCAATAGAACAATGGGGCTTGTGCCTTTATCTTCTAATAAACTTTTTGTTGGCAATTGGTGAGTCTTTACCATGAAGATAAACTCAAACGGTAGGGTTAATCTTCTTAAGGCTTGCCTCATAACAAAGGGATATTCTGTTTAGATTATGAGGATACCTTTCTCCTAAAATGAAAATTATGACTGTTCACCTTACTCTCTTTTACTACTGAGTTTAATTGGCCTCTTGATCAACTAGGCATCAAGAATACCTCCTTTCATGTTGATCTTCAAGAAGTCTATATGGAGTAGTCTCTTTTGTTTCTTAGTGGGAGTTTAGTTATGTATGTTGCTTTAAAAAATCATTGTATTGCCTCAAACAATCTCCTTACCTAGTTTTGGAGATCTGAGTACCACAACTAGACCTCGCATTTCCTACAAGTGTGGTGAGTCAATTCATTACCTTTTTTGTGTCAAGCAATTTATGTCAAGCTACCTCCTAAATGAGATCTTTGTACTGTAATCCTGGACATGTTGATTTATGAGAGTATGCAAACGTAGATTATACTAAAGTTTGGTAAATGGTCCACCTTAAGTTATTATGTATTTGTAGAAACAAATTTGGTATCATAAAAAAAAGTAAAATTTAGTAGCATGGTCTAATGCAAAAGCTGAGTTGTCATAGTTTACTCCACCTCTTTGAAAAAATTTAAATTTATCCATCAAGACCTGCAGGAAACTGTTACAAGATGCCGCGATTATAGTGTTAATGACTCCTTATTGGAATTCAGATGAGGCATTTTATGTTGCAAGAAAAATTAATTTTTCTGTTTTGTGTTTTCTGAAGATGGATAATACCTTGATTGATGATAGAAGGATACATGTTGATTTTAGTCAAAGTGTTTCTAAGCTGTGGTCTCAATTCAGGCGCAAAGACAAGAAGAAAGGTAATGATAAACGAATGATGACATATATGATTGTAATATGTGTTCAAATATTCATATGCAAAAACTATATGTGACTTTTTTGTTGTGCATAAGTTTTGGATTTTGTATTCATGTTCTCGTCTTTTTGCTTCAAGTTTTGCAGTTAAGTTCATAGACCAACAAGTCTTAGTGTTCTTTTTTGGGAAATAAGTCTTAGGGAAACATTCATGGAGCAAAATTAGTGGTGCTTCAAAATAAATAGCGTATATGAATCTACTATGGTATTTAATTTTCTATTTTGTTTTCAAATTTTGTAGTAAAGTGTATTTGTCTAAACATTTTGTTTTCGTTTTCATTTTTAATTTTTACTATTTGAATAATTTATAGAAACCAAAACATCAATTTTAGATTTTTATTTTTGTATTTATTACAACCTGATTTAATTATTAATTTTATAAATATTATTGAATTATTTAATATTAGTTACTAATAAAAGGTTATGATCATTATAATTAAATTAGTTATTGAGGAATATTTAATTTATGACTTTCAAATTGAAATTTATTTTAAAAAACGTAATATTGAAGTAAAGATTAAAATTTGAAATGATTGTCGTTTAGTAATTTGAATTTTTTTAAAATAAAATGATTTTGAATGTTAGTTAATTTAGATAATAAAATATTTTAAAATTAACATTTCATGTTTTTAATGGCAGATTGTATTTGAGGAATTGCTTTAAATAATTTAAATAAAATATTTTTGTAAATTTTGTTTTATTTATTTATTTTATTATTAACACAAATATAGTGAATTTATTATTAATATTTACCATTAAATATTATTTAAATAGGAAAAATTAAATAGAAATACTTGATTTATCATCATAAATTTATTATAAGTAATTAAAATTTTTCACGGCTTGGCAAACGACTGCACTGAGCAGTTGGACCAGTTCAAACCGGAACTATTATTGATCCAATTTGAAAACAGCACCAAAATAATCGGTCAATATATAACCAAATGGTTTTTAGAGTCTTGTTTATGTTGAATTGTAAATTGGTCACTCTGTATGGTTCAACGCAAGGAACCCAAAAACGAAAATTTGACAGCCTACAGGATCCAATAGTGGGTGCTGCATACGGGACCTAAGGGAACAGAGCAATTACTTAAGCATCTAATTTACCTCTTTTTTTACAATATTCATTACACAATCATATATATTTATTTTGGTTGATTCCGCAGTCATTATTTTTCGATTAATCCTGCTAGTAATTAGGAAAATCTTCTCTGACCTTTATGCTTTTTTATTTCTCTGTTTTCCTGGAAAATAATTTGTTTGCAAGTTGTTATGTTGGATACCTATGAGTATATTACTTAGTCACCTATTTGCTGCAGGAAAAGGCTGCTTCAAATGTGGTGCTATTGATCATATTGCTACGAATTGCGTCGCAAATCCTTCCCAGAACCAACCTTCCAAATACATTATAAAGGATGACAATGAGCAGCGTGGTGGAGAAAATAATTCAAGGTTCTGTTGTTGCGATCACTTGAATTAGTGTTTTTCGTTATGTGTATTCTTCTAAATGGGACAATGAAATCTTTTCAGGTATGAGATGGTGTTTGATGAAGCTTACCCAGAACGTCTAAGACCGCAACGGACAGATGGATACCATGATCCATCAAATCAAATCGACAGACAAAAGATGCATAGAAGATCAGAGGATTTGAAACATAGGCAGGCTAAAAAAAAAGATTTACATGATAGATATGAACATAGTGACAGAAACAGTGGATACAGAGAGGATGAGAGGCATCACGAAAGGAAGGCAAGTCGTTATCTTGAAGTTAGACTTGGCAGAGAAAATTATAGAAATAAGGAAATAGACAGTGACAGTCATAGTGATCGAGATTACAAGAGGATAGCAACAGATGGTGAAAATCGTGGATATGGACGGGATGGTGAATGGAACAGAAAAAGAACTGTAGATAGTGACATGCGTAGGGACAGGAGAGAAGAAAGAGATGATAGAAAAAGATATGCAGAAAATGATAGTGTTATCAAGGGGGATGATATAAAACGAAGGGCAAATGAATCGAGTCGCAGGGGACATCTCGGAGATGATAAACATAATAAAAGGAGATATGTGGACAGCGACAGACGGGATATATAAGGAGTGATATTTAGGAAGGAAAGAGGGAGCCGGAAAATAGATATCGAGGCACATAAAATGATGGCGATCATGATAGAAGGTATCGCGTTTGATCATATGATGATTTATTAGCTTTGTTAGGCATGATTATAACTGGTGAAATAGTGTGAAAGGGCATAGTTTATATATGTATTGTACGGGCTTAGATATGACACGTGGTATGACATGATGTTTTTATTAATGAGCAATAAAATTTTAGACTTAAATGAGAGTTTGAGTGCTGAAATAATTTGATCATAGCTTGAATCATGTGAAGTGAGCTTGTACAAAGATGGGACAAAACTAACCACTTTATTCTCAGTTTTGACTAATGTTCAATATCTTGATCATAACTTTTTGTAAGCTTATCATAATATTATTCAATAGATGCGTGAATCGGATGAAGAACAAAGAGTTATGAAAGATCTAAATTTGTTTTTTAAACTGTTATCGGTTAATCAAGTTACGGAACACTTTTTTTTTTTAAGTATATTGTCTCAAACCATTTATTCTTTCTTAAAATTTCAATTTCAGAGAAAGAAGCTTGAATTTGGAGGGAGAAAAAAGACCCTTGGGATGTCTGATTACAAGGAAATTTTGAAAGAGTTTGTATTTCATTAGATGGAGTGTCAATAAATTTCAATTCAGTAGTATTATTTTACACATGATCTTTAATAAATGGATATTTTTTTCTCTATGTACTTGATTATAGAATGTTAAGATAGAATTTTAAGTCTTGTTTAGTTGGGCTTTGGTTTTCTTTTTTTTTAAATGCAAAAATTGATAAAGAAAATACACTAATAAAACACAGAAATAAAAAAATATAATAACCAATACAAAAATATAATAACCATAATAAAAAATCACAACTCACAACTCAACTAAACATCCCTTTAGTTAATAAGCACGTGACACTAATGTTATTATAAGTAATGGGGATTTTATTAAACTTTATGTCATAATCTCTAGACTATTATCTAAACTAAACTAAAGTATTTATGCTAATAATCACTGACAATTGTATATTTTGTTTCTACGATTGGTAAAATTATTAAATTTTACTGGCATTAATGCATTAGCTAAGAATTGGGAATTGCTAGATGTGCTCTTTCTATTTAAAAGACTATTAACTTGATCCGCAACATAATAGTTAACTAATTTTTATAGATGTATTTCTAAGATACCAAATTCTTAAAGATCTAATTCCACATAATTACTTAAGTATGGGACTTGATTGAAACTTGGTACATAAACATACCCTAATATGATATTGGCCTATTTATGATAAGGTAAAACAAATTACCTATCATACCTCTATATAATTTAACACCTACGAATTTACCTCTTTCATCTTTATTAAACTTTGTTTTGAGACTTATAGGTGTTCCTAATGTTACTCATAAGTGTTCCTTATAGCTTTGCTTCGTCCATTCCAAATAGTTTAATTAGTTCTTTATTATAATTGGCTTGATTGATGAAAATTCCATGTTTCATTTGCTTGATTTGAAATATAAGGAAGAAATTAAATTTCCATTATACTAATTTCAAATTTTTTACTCATACAATTAAAAAAACCCTTACATTAGTAGTATTAAAGTTAATATCATCCATATGAATTTGAATAATTAGGATATACTCATTAAGCTTCTTGAAGAAAAGGGCATCTACTTTTCCCCTAAAAAAACTATTTTGTAAAAGAAATACACTTAGTCTTTTATACTAACATTTAAGAGCTTGTTTAAATCCTAGAAAGATTTTGAAAGTTTGTAAACATGGTTGGGTTCCTATATAGGATGCAAAAGCCAGTAAAATCCTAATAGCACTCTCACTTTGGTTCAATAATGGGTTCATCTGTTGCATGTAATGTGTCTTTGTGATCCTCTTTTTATTCTTCTAAACCTTTTTCTTCAAATCTTTTGATAAACCTATATTAACATTTACAAAATTTTTCTTTACATCATGTGGCTTAGACTCATCAAATACCACATAAGTTGACTCTTCAATCACTAAGATTCTTTTGTTAGACACTCTATATGTCTTATTAATTAATGAATAACTTACAAAATGCGTTCATATATTTCTGAATCAAATTTATCCAAATTAGCCCTAGTATTCATAATGTAATACTTACACCCAAAAACCTTGAAAGAACTAATATTTAGTTTTCCCTGTGACAAAGCTAATAAGGGGAGTTATCTATAGTTGGCACATTGTAAACCTTGATGGATATATGGAAAACACAAGTTAGCATTTCTACTAAAAAATATTTAGGAAGGCTATATTGATTTATCTTTGTCCTAGCCATTTCTTATAACATTCTACTTTTTCTCTCAACAACTTTAATTTTTTAAGGAGTCTTGGGTGTAAAGAAATTATAAAATTGCCAAGTTCATCACAGAAGTTTCAAACAAGTCCTTTTTAAATTCTTTACCATGATCACTCATAATAGATGCAATTGGAATGCCCTTTTCATTTGGTTCTCTTTTAGAAAAGTTTACAAAATATTTAAAGCACTTATCTTTACTAGTGAGAAACAATACCCATATAAATTGACCAAAATCCTCTATAACGATAAAGCATATGTCTTTCCACCTAAACTAGTAACCGTAACTGAACTAAACAAATTCATGTTATAGTTTCAAAGGTTTAGAAGATGCTACTAATTTCTTACTCTTGAAGGAACTTTTGCTTTGCTTCCCTATTTGATAAGCTTCACACACCTTGTGCTTCTCAAACTTCATCTCTGATAGTCCATTCACCAATTTCTTATTGTTTAGGTTAGAAATAAGTTTCATGCTTTCATACTTGTGCTTCCCAAACTTCATCTTTAATAGTGCATTCACTAGTTTCTTATTGTTTAGATTGGAAATAAATTTCATGCTTGCATACTTGTGCTTCTCAAACTTCATATCTAATAGTCCATTCACTAATTTCATATTGTTTAGGTTGGAAATAAGTTTCATGCTTATATATCCTAGTCTCATATGCATCTTTCAAACATCTTCACTCATAGAAACAAAACACTTCACAATGGTTTGAGAGGTCAGTAAGATCAATTGTATAAATGCTACCTTCTCTAGTATCAACAAGTACAATGCTATTACCTAACATCCTAGAAACAATGCATGGTATGCCTTCAAAACTCACTTTAAAACACTTATTACAAAATTGGCTCACAATTAACAAATTATGTTTCAAACTATCAACTAAAAGCACTTTATTCAATCATAGTGGTTTTTATACCAACTTTTCTAGTGTAAATAATTTTACCCTTGAAGTTGTCTCCAAAAATCATATCTTCATTGTCTTTTCTCTTTCTTGAGATAATTTAAGATGCATCCCTTATCATATGTCTTGTGTATATGCTATATACATACCTTTTTTTCTTTTTAAATTCCAACAAAACAAAGTATTCACCTTGTTTTATGTACCCACACTAGTTTTTGACTTTGCACATTAGTAATCTTCTAACCATTTAAGCCTCTTATAGATTTGTGAAATAATTTTTTTTCATTAAAAAATTTCAATAGGCCTAAATCATCCACATAAAAGACAAAGCATAGGAGCATCATACAAATGAAAATGAGTTCTCGTGTTATTATTCATATGCATTCCTTGATCTCCTATCCCTATGTGTCATCCTATATACAATCCCTAAACCATAATTCAACCTAAATGATGTGCATGATGATGTAAATTATCACAATATTAATATAAAAAAAGTGAACAAGTAATAAATATAAAGAGTTAAGGGAAGAGGGAGTCAAAAAACTAAAATTTTATAGTGATTTGATAAGAAAAACTTTGTCCACATCCATTATCATACTTCAAGCTGAAATTTTTACTAAAATTGATCTTCTTTATAGAAAGAAGAACCCTTACAATACCCAACCATATCAAAAAATCATTTACAAAAATAGTTACACCTTAAATGACGTCTTACTTGAAAAATCAACAACCAAAGGGCTCAAAAGCTTTTGAAGATGAATGATATGAATGAAAAACTTCTAGACATCTTTATAAATGAAAACTTGTTAAATTTAAGTCACAAAAATAAAAATTTTGTTCAAAAGCACCAATAAACACCAAAAACTCAACAAAACTTAATGAAATATTTTTTTTGATTTCTTTTACGTTTAAAAATATCAAAAAAATTTCATAAATATTTTTAAAAAATCTTTATTCCATCTTTTTATAGCCTTCCCATATTTAAGATGCCAATAAAAGGTCAAAATAGTCGTTACTCTTAATAAAAGGGTTGTTAGGCTCCAAAAACTAATCATTGCAACATTTTTAAGAGTGCATAATGACATACTACCACAACGTCATTACTTACCACCGTTATGCCTTTGTACATATATTTAGCCACAATGATATCATTCCTACTACTGTTATAAAGCACATTTTGACAAAATACAGTAGTCGCGTTCATATTTCTATTATGGGTACTATTTAGTTATTAGATAACTAATGTTACCATAATGTTGGAGTCAGTAGTTATGAGGCGTCATTAAGCTACTGTAAAATTCATCAAAACTTGACTGCAACATTTACAAACACTTTAAAACACCCAAACACATGACTTAATCAAGTTAAAAAAGTTTCCCAAAGTAATTTTGTGATTAAAACTTTTCATTGGAAATAAAAACTTAAAGAATCTTGATATATGCAATTTTAAGCACATTTGAAACTTTCCCAGTTTGACATAACTCCAAGACATTTCAAAAGCCATTTCTTTCTATTCAAAACCAATTCACTCTAGTTTTAAATTGTCCCAATGTAAATTTAAATACCAAGACATTTCGAATGAATTCAAAAACCTAAAAAAGTGGTTTTTGTAATATATATGCAACTTTGAGCCCATAAAGTTATTGAATATCCATATAAAACTTACACACAAACTTAAACTACATAAATAAAATTCTTGAAACTTCCAAGTTCTTTAATCTTAGTTTCTTCTCAACTTTGGTCTTCAAGTCCAATCTTTTTAGTTCAAACTATCATTAATTAGTCCTTTTAGGACCATATCTTTCAAACCTTTCATTATAAAACAAATCATTAGTAACAACAATGTTTTGTTATCATTAAAATCATGTTTGGAACCTCCTTTGTTTCAACAACTATGGTCTTTATGTATCATCCTTTTCACTCAAATAGCTTCAAATTGTATCTTTTCATCCTTTTCTTAATCTTATCTTCCTAATACAACAAAACGATCAAAACCATTATTAAAAATTTGTTAAATTTTATTTTGTAAGTCCATGAGCGTCAATGGTATCTCTAGGAGTAAAGGAACCAATGCATATTGTTGAACTAAGGAAGAGAAGAAATCAAATGGAAATTGGTGATATAAAAAAAAGGGAGGTGCACCTTTACTTTGATCATATTGCATGTTGGTATATGGATACTTTATCAAATTGAGTGATATTTGATGAATAGAATGATGTTTGATGATTTAAATGTTTTAGGGTCATTAATGATAGAGTCTAAGGCAATTTTAGTGCCGTGATAAATTAAACGTATAGCATTGTCTTGATTATGTCTTGATGAAAGTTCTTGATATGCAATTGATTAATCCCTGTTGAATTGATCAAATGAGGAGATTATTTGAATGCTTTTTACGTCATGGATGATATGTTTTTCATTCGGAAATTTTGTGAAGAAGCACCTGAATATGCTTTTTACTGAATGAGTCTTGTAGAAGATTTGTTGCATAGATGTTGATTATGATTTTTAGTTTTCTTTGAGTTTATGATATAGATCACTCTTATGATGATTAGTTGTATTAATGCTTTGAATTTTTCATTTGCTTCTATTGAGGGGGAGTTTTTATGTCATTTTGATTATTTTATAAAATGTGGAACATTTTACAAAATTGTTTACTATAGAAAAAGGGTTGATAATTTTGATAGACCTTGGTTTTGATGAATTTCCCCATGCTTTGGCTTTATAAAAGGATTTTGATAATGCTTTTTTACTTATGCATGCAATTTTTAAATGACTCCTCCTCCTCATTTAGTTCCAAAGTTTTGATGGTATCTTGATAGATGGAATTTAAATTAATTGTTGATGCCTAATGGTTATAGATTTGCACGACACTTGAACTTTATAAGTTTGGGCATGCCATTTGAAATTTTTTGGATGACAATAGACTTGCACATTTATACCCCTTCTTAGTTTGAATTTTTTAAAAGTTTTTTATATATGATTTTAATTAGACTGCATCAACGTCATATAAGTTTTTGAAATAATCTTTGATTTTATGATTAATTTCTTTGATTTTATGATTAATTTTTGAAGGGGGAGAGCCTTCTAAATCATTAAAATAAGGATTCTTTTTACAAGTTTATGATTTTTAATGATGAGTTTTTATCTTGCATTTGTCTTCATAAAATGATTAAGAGATTTGGTAATTTTTTGTGGTCATGAATTGTTCAAGGAGAGTTAGATCCTTGGATATTTTTAATGCATAGATTTAAGAGGAGCCTAAATGTATACATTTTGAAATTGATCATGTTTTTTATGTTGCTCATAATTTGTTTGACAAGTTAACTATGTCATGTTTTAATAGATGGATTTAGGTAGAGCACTTATATGGTTAAACTTATGAGCTGTAATAAGTCTCGTTCTTTAATCTTGCATTGTGATATTATCTTACTTTGGGTGAGTTTTGATAAACATAATGCTTGAATTTATGGGGTAATGCTTAGGGTAAGTTGTAATGAATTTGAGTTTGTAATTGGTTGTAAAACTAAAGCTTATTAAAATAGTTGTTAAATTACAATGAATTTAAAAGAAGTAATGATTTTTGACCAACTTAGGGGGAGTTGGTAATCTTTAATCTTGTCAAATTTAAGTTAAATTTGAATTTGTGGAAATTATTTCATGATTATGGGGAGTTATAAAAATTTGAAAATTTAATCCTTAATTGCGCCTTTAGGATTAATGTTGAGTTTATGAAGTAATATTATATTTTTAATTACAGTGATAATTGTTTTGAAATATGGTTTTTTGTATTGATATTATATGGGGAAGGGGGGGTCCCTTTTGATGTTCTTAAGTGATATTGGAAAGTTTGATACTTAACTTGGCTTTATGAATTTTTGAACACATGGTGATTAATATTGGAACAAAGTTCTTAAGAACTTTATGATGATTACAAAAAAAAAGGGAGAAAGTGCGTGATATTAGGGAGCAAATGTGCAAGGAGGAGTTAAATGGTTGTAAGTGGTTTTTTTTTCCTTCTTGTTATATGTTCCTAATATCACATGATTTTTTCTTCATAAAAAAGGGAAATATTGTTGGAACAAAGGTTTCACCTAGTTCTGATGATGAAAAAAACATTACTACAAATGTGTTTGTTATTTAATATGATGAAAAGATATGGATGAAGATAAAATGAGAGTTTGGAAATAAAAGATATTATGATGATGCACCTTGGAGTGAAGATGCAATTTAGAGTCTTGAAAGATCAAAAGCCTTGGAACATAAAATTGAAATTATAAAGATTGAAGGAAATAAGCTCAAGATGAAGATGAAGTTGTTGATGGATGAAAGATCAATCCTCGAGAGAGTTAAAGTGAATAGTTTTTGGTTTGTATTCATATTTTAAGTCTTGTTGACCCTATATAGTATCAAGGGGGTGAATTAGGTGATACAAATTTCTTCTAAAATAAACACCTTAAGTATTTCACCAATGTAATTAAATGCGGAAGCAAAACAATAATTAGAAAATTTTGAATTAAATAATAACAATAAATCAAACACTAAATATAAATGTGTAAAAGTAAAAGATTATGAAAAGAGAGACACAACCAATTTATACTAGTTCGGAGCGGTCCACCCGCAATACCACTATTGAGATGATTGTACTATTTTAATAAAAGAGTAAAATGTTAGAAAATACAATTCTTTTCTAAGGGTCAAAGATAACCTTTCACTCTCCATTTTCTTAGGTTAAGGAATAACCTTACAACGCTATTCTTTTTCACAGTTCAAGAATAACCCTTAGAATACACTCTTCTTTTTCAACGCTTAAGAATAACCCTTATAAGAAATCACTCTTAATTTTCTAACTCTACACAAACACCCTTACAAAATGTCAATCTATTGACTCACCAAAGTGTTTAGGAGCTCACACAAGATTTAAGAATGAATGCACCACAAAACTAATACAACTTCACAAAAATGCTCAAGACACTTGTATAAAACTCCTATAATCTTTCTCATATGAAAAACCACATCAATAACACATATTTATACCCAAAAAATACATTATTCCTGTTACATGACCATTGCCCAATGTTCATTTTCATTAATTGATATTATTGTTGCAAAATCTGAATGTTACTAAGTTACCGTTGTGTTTTTGTCAAGTTCGGTCGACCGATTCACATCATTCGATCGACCGATTCACATCATTCGATCGATCGATTCACATCATTCGATTGACTAATTCATATCATTTGGTTGACCGATATACCTTTATTCAACATTCGGTTGACTGATATACGTTATTCGGTTGACCGACCTTATAGAGGTTAAGATACTTTAGCCCAAATCGACCCAAAATACACCAAATGCAATCCTTCTTAACCCAATCTAACATATTTTAACATAAACCAATTAATAAAAAAATTCAATTAATATAACCCAAGACTTAAGTCCACTTTACCAAATCATTAATCATATGAATTTATTCATATGTTCATCATTTATTCAATTCATACAACATATATACTCATGTAACGACTTACATGCATTTAACCAAACATTAAGAGGATGTTGATATACCAAAGAGGTTCTAATCATGTATTTTAATGATGACAAAATGTTATTATTACTAATGTTTAAATTATTGATGAGTTAATAAGACGGGTTGATGGAAGTGTGCAAAACCATGTCTTGAGCCAAGGTAGAGGAGCCTTCATGAAGATAATGAGGAAAGGAACAAGCATTGAAGAGTTAAAGTGAAGATTAAGAGAAGAAGATCATGTTTGGTTGGGTTTATGTGTGTCTTGGTATGTAGTCCTAAACTTAATCTTAATCAATGTTTGGAAAAGGGCTCTTACATTTTCATGTATAGGCATATAGGATTTGAATTATTGTTTTAGTGATTAGACACATTAGGAATTGAATTAGAATAGCATATAGGCTAAAGGTTGCATAATCTAGTAGTAATATAATGAATTATATTAATGTGTGCCTCTTGATGAGTTTAAGTGAATTGATTTATTAATTGAAGTCATTCATATGTGTTTGAATTTGTTTGAACATGCTTGTGACATAAATTTTGATTTATAGAATGTTTGAAAAGTTTTTAGAAATATCGAATCTATCCAGACTTTTCTGTTATAAATTGAAACATGTTGCCGAATATTTTAATCAATTTATAAAATATTGAAATAATTATTTTCTGATTGCTTGAGTGTTATAGAGTGTGTTAAAGTTTTGGTTGTAATTTTTTGAAGGTGATTTGAGTTGCTTTAAAAATAATTTTCTTGATATATCTAAACTATCACTATTTTTTTGTTCTTGAGTTAACTGCATCTCTTGATTATATAAATCAATTCTGGGTGTGCAACATGCTATGTTTAGTTTTTTCATGATCTTAGGATTATCTAGGTATTTTAATTTTAAATTTTTAGTATTTATATCTTCTATTTAAGGTTCATATTTGCAGACTACTTTAATATGTCCAGATTTTGTACACTTGCCTTCATACATATATTTGAGCATTTAAATCTGATTTGTTTACTTCCAAGTTATTGTTTTCTGTTTGTTTAAGTCATCAGGATCATTATTGGCTTTATAACTTATTTTTAGAGGCTTTTTTAAGTGTTTGGAAGCATTTTCTATCTTATCTATTAAATCTATTCAAGTTTTCTTTGTGTGAGTTTGTCAGAATTGAATTTATTACATAAACTTTAGAGAAACACCATAGAAGGTGTGTATTTGTGACTTAAATTGGGGAATTAATTTATATTGATTTTTTGTGTTATTTTCTACTCTTTTCCATTTAAAATAGAGTTGTTAGGTTGCTTTTGGCTTATAGAAATCAAGATTTGAGTTATACTAATTATTCAATGTGAATTGGACTATTTTAGGCCTTTTATGTGCATTGACATTACATAAGGCATTGGAATAGCATTGGTTGCATTTGAGCCTTTTTCTTGAATTTATTTTGATAAAGTTGTTGATAAGCCATATAAGCTTGATTAGAGGCTTCGATAGTCTACGTTTGGGGTTTTGTCGGGTTACTCTTCACCCATTAGAAAGTAAGATTGGTTAGGTTACTCTTCACCTATTAGAAAGTAAGATTGGTTGGGTTTTTCTCGACCCTTAGAAACAAGATTGTAATGGGTTCCTCTTGATCCTTGTAAATCAAGATTGTATTAGGTTTCTCTTGTCCTTGGTTAATAAGATTGTTGTAAGGGTTATTCTTTACCTTAAAAGAAAGATTGAAATTGTTTTTTTATTTGTTAGTAAAGAACAATATGTAACAAGTAGTTGGAGAGGAGACGTAGCCTGTCTTTGGGGTAGGTGAACTTCTTTAACAAACCTTTTGTCTCTCTCTTCTATTCTCACTTTACTAATTACTTGTTACATGTTATCAAGTTGGCATTCACCTCTACATATCTCATTAAATTGATTTGGTTTTAGTGATAAGTTTGTTTTATTAAGAAAATTTTTATTATTCAATTCACCCCGCTCTTGTGTACTTTTAAGGCTTACAAATTTTCACTCACATCAAACATAAAAAACACCTCTTGATTATGCATCCTTTATGCAAATATTAAATATGAATGTAATAGGCATGGTTGAGCCATTTCAATACTATGATAAGACAAAGAGAAGATTTGATAAAACCTATCAAATTCTTCTCTTGAACTTGATCTTCTATCTTCAATCTTCAAGTTCTTCTCCAATGTTTCCCTTGTTGTCAACATGGTCTTCAACTACTTCATAAACTCTAAGTAAGAGCTTCACATCCATGCATTTCAAGTCTCAATTAAATACGTCGTAACTTGTTTTCCTCAATCATATGTTATCAAACATAATAAACTCTACAAACACATTAGTAAAAACACTTTGTCATCATTAAAACAAAGGTGGAACCAACACTTGGTTAAAAAATTTCTCCCTTTTTGGTGATGGAAAAACTATGTGATATTAGAATAATATAATGAAATCAATCCACTTATATATGAAAATATTGAACACGATAAAAAATTACTTTCCCTTTCTAATATCACATATACGATTCTCCCTTTTTTTGTAATCATAAAAAAGACACACCCATTTACAACAATATATAAACATTGAATATTAATATAAAACAAATAACATATGAAAATCATAGTACTTTTATACCAATAAACATGAAGGATACAAACAAGATACACATTTATTTGCCCTTAAAAACATGCCAAACACAGCATAATTAAACTTTCGAAAGACATTTTCTTTCAAATGCTCCCCCTTAAGAGAGCAAACCACGATAAATGCAAAATACCATGTCACAAATATTCAGAAGAAGGACAACACGAACCACATTTTATGTTAAAATTTGTCAAGAATATTTCCATAAAACAAGATACGTATTGTTGTTTAAAGGAGACTAATTACTGCTAAAACATACTTGATTTCAACAAATGAGACACGTCTATACCAATTGTTAAAAATATGATACCATTTGTTAGAAAACAAAACTTGATACCAATTATTAATGTTGTGCTTAATAAAACTCTTTTTTTTTTATCAAAACAAGGTATCACTTGTTAACAAAATCATCATCCTACATCGATAGTTGATACCAATTATTGAAAAACTAACTTGTCAAAAAAATAATGCAAGCTGATAATTAATACTAATTAATTAAAACATGAAAAGTATCATAATACCAATTGTTAATGAAGCTTAAAACAAACATATAACACAAATCATTATTATCAAATAACATGAATCACTTTTCATTGTCGCAAGGGATACTCCCTCTTTATATATAACTAAAATAAAAAGTCAAATTAACATCACAACATCATACATAAGATGCAAGTAATTTCAAGATATCAATTAAATTGCTTTATACTCGACACAAAACACAAAACTCCAAAATTTGACAAACTCCCCCTAAGATAATCAAACTTACGCAACAAGTGTAAATATCATAATTTCAAAATTTTAAAAAAATTCAAGACTCTCCCTAATTCATGAAATCTTGATTTTCAATAAATTAAACTTTCATTGTAAAACATAAGATGCATGAGAAAGGTCATAACACGTCAACTCATTAGACCACAAGTGCATTGATGCTTTACTTTTAAAATGCTTATAGAAGAAATCATCAACTATAAACTTTTGACACCTAATTATGCCACTTAAATGAAGTTCCATGCTCCCCCTAAATACGAGGATAATGAGTCAAAACCAAAAGTTTCAAACATATGTGATTTAAGTATCAAATTTCAATAAACCCCTTTCAAAAACTCAAACATCATTAATTTTAACAAATTCTTCATTCTTTGAAAATCTTGCATTTGTAAAGACTTTAATTTCATGCTCAAAATATCATCATGAGATTTTCTAAAAACCAAAGTCATGTCATGAATTAATGAAAACCTACTATATGAGATCTTAACATAAAATGCATTAAGTCTATATTTAAAACTTTGATGAATCTTGAAACCTTTGCTATCAAAATATTACAATTTTTCAAACACCTTTGAATAAACTAATGCATGGAGCAAAATATCTATCATTTTCAGTAAATAACTTTGTAAAATGAAATCCTCAAAAATTCCAAGCTCAATCTTAATGAAAATAATTTTTCTTAATAAGTAAGTGCAAAATAAAAAAATTTAAAATATATGAGAGAGATTAACAAAGTCAACAACTTGATTATTGAAAATGTGCTCAACCATGCTTTTAACATGTTTATAAATGAAAAAGTGACCATGTAATCCATAAAGTATCTAAACATTTAAGCAGCACATAAAAAATTTATCAAGTTACACAAGCATATAAAAATTTAAATATATAGAGATGGAACTTAAAAGGCTCTTCAACAAATAAAAAATCAAGAAACATTATATTCGTGGGTTTCTATTCAAGATTTCTGACAAGTCAAAACTTAAAAAATAACTTCAATTGAGCAAATAATAATATATGAAAATGAAATTTAAAACAGCTTAAATACTCTTAACATGCAAACATGAAATAGTTTTTATAATTGTAGTAGCTTTGATAGTTCGGTCGACCAGACAACTTATATCGGTCGACTAATTGACCTTTTTATTACATTCAGTTGGCCGATCTATTCCTATCTGTTGATCGATACTCATCACAACACAGTATGCAAATTGGAAAAATAAAAAAATTCACTAAAAAATCTTCAAAACACATTTTTATTTTTAAAGAATTAAATTATTCAATTTATAATCTAAGTAGCAATTAATGAACATGCAAATTTGTAAGTTCTACACATAACTTCTTTTTATGTTTTATCACCAATTTTATTTCTTAAAGTTTTTTTACTTCCTTAGTTCAACAATGTTGGTGATTTTCTCTTAAAGTTTTATGATTTCCTTAGTTTAACAAACTTTCAGTATCTATATTATTTTGGGTTCTTGATGGTTAGTTTTATATCTATCTCTTCCATTTGGCAAAACATTAACATTTAAACTATCGTAACAAAATTAGTGAACATACCCAAAATGATCACAATAATGATAAAGGCGTATGTGATCTATATACATTTCCATGAACATACCTTGGTCTAGATCCATTGAAATTTCTAAAAGCATCATATTATTCTTATATGCATTTTTAGATCTAAACATTTTTCTTTGATGAAAATTTTGTCTAGAATATGCATGAGACTCATTTAAGGTCATATGATGAGTATGATAAACATTTTTAGGAACATATGAAGTAGAAGGCCTATATGCATCATTTTGAGGATATTTACTTTTAGGTACATGCACATTCTTTCTATATGATGATCTTGAAGCATACAAAAATGCTTGATGATTCTTCCTATCATAAGAGCTAGATGATGAAACATTGTTAATAAATAACCTAGGTTCTTCTTCTTTTAAATTATTACCTTTAACAAATTTAGTCATGCTAGAGGAAGGTCGTTGATCATTCACATAGCCTAAATCATGTCTATCAATTGTAACCTTTTGGCCATTTAACATGTTCTCTAATTTTTCATTCCCTTTAGTAAATTTAACAGGGGAGTCCTTAAGAGAATCTATTTCTAATATAAGGGATGTATTTTTTTTTCCCAAATCATCATGGGCAACATCACATTTTGATTCCAATTTTTTCTTTAATGATCTATTTTCTTCCATTAACCTTTGCATTTCAACATCCTTTAATTCTATTACTTTTCTAAGCTTCTTATTTTCTAATATGCAACATTAAGCACTTTTGAAGCTTCTTCAACATATTCTACTAATTTTTCATAAGAATATTCACCATCACATGCTTCATCATTATCATAAACCATAAGAGGGCTACTTCTTCGTGTTTTCTTCCCTCTTCCTCATCTTGATATATTTCCTCTAATCTATGCCACATTTCTTGAGCACTTTCACATCTCGATGAGACTTTTTTGAACACTTCTACACTTATGGCATACAATAAGATATCCAAAACTTTATAATTAAACGAAATAAACCCTTTCTCAATAACATCCCATTCTAATACGTGTATGAGTGTTACATTTTTAGTTATAGTCTTAAAAGTGATGTAAGGACCATGTTATATGATTTTCCAATAATTTTCTCCTATGTTTAAAAAATAACATTTCATTATAATTCTCCAATCTTTAAAATTATATCCATTAAACAAAGGGAATGCATTTATACTAAGTGCCATCTATCTTTGCTTACTAATTCTTTAAAATTAAACTAATGTGAGACCTAGGCTCTGATATCAATTATTAGCCCTATATGGCACCTAAAAGGAGATGAATTAGGTGATAAAAATTTCTTTTAAAATAAACACCTTAAGTCTTTCACCAATTTAATTAAATGCATAAGCAAAACAATAATTATAATTTATCGAATTGAATAATAACAAAAAATCAAACACTAAATATAAATGCGTAAAAGTAAAAGAATAAAGGAAGAGAGGTACAATCGATTTATAATCGTTTAGAGTGATCCACTTGCCCCTACATCTAGTTTCTAATACCATTGTTGAGATGATTACATTATTTCAATAAAAGAGTACAACGTTAGAAAGTATAATCCTTTTTCAAAGGTCAAGGACAAAATTTCACTCTCCCTTTTCTTAGGCTAAGGAATAATCTCACAACACTCTTTTTTTTCAAGGCTTAAGAACAATCCTTAGAATGCACTCTTCTTTTTCAAGGCTCAAGAATAAATCTTACAAGACATCACTCTTAATTTTTTGACTCACCAAAGTGTTTAAGAGCTCATACAAGATTTAAAAATGAATGCATCACAAAACCATTACAACTTCATAAAAATACTTAAGACATTTATGTAAAACTTCTACAATCTTTCTCATATGAAAAACCACATCAATAACACATATTTATACACAAAAAATACAATATTTCCATTACATGATTGTCGTGTAATGTTCATTTTTATTAATTAATATTATCATTGGAAAATTTGAATGTTGCTAAGTTACTATCAAGTTTGGTTGATCAATTCATGTCATTTGATCGACTGATATACCCTTATTCAACATTCAGTCGACTGTTAGGCTTAAATTTTAATGCATTTTCATATCCATTTCAAGCTAATTTAATGTACATTTGCTTCTAATTGATGCTAAAGTGTTTAAATATCATTTATATTCATGTACATTGCAGATGGAAGCCAAAAAGTGGAGAAAAGATTGAATTTTCATAAAAAATGTCATGTTGTAGGATTAAAACAGCAACCCCCTTCTAGCTTGCCATTGTGCTTTACAGCCCGCTGTTTTAATCTCTTTAAGCACCATTTTGGTAGTTGTCATGCGATTTCCAGCTTAACTTACTCCTACACTTGTTATAACTAGCCCAACTTGTTCCTACTTGTAGCTAATATATATAAAAAGCTCTAGAGATCATTTTTAGAGAAGTTAGGATGGATTTGAAGGGAGAATTAAAATCAAAATCACATTCTCTTCTTCTTTAATTAGTTTTTAGGTTTTTCTTTTCTTTTTCTTTTCTAGCCTTCGTATATTGTAATTTTAGGTAGTTTCAAGGAGAGATTTCATAGATTTGTTGGGAGGCTGTCTATCAATTTGTTCCATCATTTTGTGCTTGCTAAACATTAAATCTCTTGTTTTAAGCTCTCTTTGATCATATATGGCAAGAACATGTGCTGTCTTGATTTAATCTGAATTTTCTTGTTTATTTATGATGTTTTAAGCTAAATTCTAGCTAAGGGCAGGTTCTTGAATGTCTTGAGTGAGTTTTTAACACAATATTGAATGATCATCTTTGTTTATTTAAGATCATAATGCTTATTTTAAGTTTGTTACTTAAAATATGATTTAACATGATTAATGATCCGACAATCTCTACTTTAATCATTAGAAAATTTAGTAAACAACATGGTTTAATTCAAGGATTCAAGAAATCTACCTTGGTGATCACGAGGGAACTAATCTTGAATATGGTTTTTAGGATTAGAACTTCCTAAACTTGCCTACTTCTTAGACTTGTGGGTGGACCAAACCATGAATTAAGAATGTTACAGAAAAGGTAATGAATTAACCATAGCTTTGTCTTGATTTAGTGAAGGCCCTATATTAGAAATTCCAATCCATTTCATAATTTACTTAAGTAATTTAGGCCTAATCCTTAGCAAAACAAAGGTGAAACCAACCCTTGGTTCAACAGTTCTCATCTTGGCCTTTCTATCGTGTTAATAGGGTTACATCAGACATTATGGATTCATGATTAATTATGATACATATAGGATGCATAATCAAAAGGAGTTGCACGTGATTAGTTTTTGAAGATCCTTTGAAAAAACTAAATAAGTTTTGTAATGACTGGCATTATTTGGAATGTGTTAGAATGGTAATGAATGAAATAAGAATTGATTTGCATGTGTTTTAGAGAATGGAAAATGAGTTTGAAAGGATATTGGTTCACTAATTGATGTATTGAGTGACCAGTGATAGGTCGACCATTACAAGGTAAAAGTCCTCTAATCACAGTGATAATCTCATTCCAACAGTTAAAAATCAATGCGAAAATGGAGTAAATGTATTAATTTGCTAGGGAAATATTATAAACAACTCCTTGTTTGTTTTTCACCTATAAATAGCTATGTTTAGGTGTTAGTTAATCATCTAAGAATGTAAGAACAGATGTACAAGTGAATCATAGTGTGTTGGGTTTTGTGTTGTGTTATTGGTTGGACTTTTGGTATAGTTTATGTGGTTAAATTTGTTACAATCTAATGTAGTTTGAGAATACTTATTTGTTTTTAAAAAATGCATCCTAAATCTCATGTTGAAAAATACTCATACCACAAATAGCCAAGTGCACATATTGAATCATAGTATATATCCTATGAATTTGGATTTTTGATTTCACAAGGACTGTTTTGAACTACTAGTAACATTCCTCTCTTTACTATCTAATCTATTAAACTAATAATTAAATTAAACTAACTTAAGTAACTAAAGGCAAATTCAAAAACCAAAATTTAAGATTCAATAGGAAATAAAGAAGATGGTACCTAGCTAGTTAATTTCCCTAAGACTTATTCATGTTCATCGCTCAACCTTGATTTAACAAATTATCCAGATTTTCTTAGACCATAGGTTCCCTAAATTGAACTTCACTCTCTCTCTATTTATGTAATTCCTATTCCCTTGATAAATTAAGAAAAATTTCTCCTTATCTCAAAATATTAGTTGAATGCATTAACACATTCCATTGATAAGTTCACACCTAATCCAAAAATCTCATGTAATTCTATTTTTAAATCTCTGTGCAAAGTTTAATACACGTGGATTGATCTCTTCATATATCTAATCTTTAATCTAAATATATAAAATCAAATAATGGCAATTAGAAATCAAGTTTGCATAACAATCAAAAGCTAATTTCATTAATTCCATAGATAAATCCAAGATAAAATCTAGAAATTCAACATTAAATCAAAGGAATAATGTGAAAAACTACATCATAGGGTACATAATATTTTAGATCCTACAAGTAAATTAGTTCCTAAACATAATTAAATAAAAAAAATTATAAAAAATAAAGGGATTGAGAAGTTCAAGGTCATGCTACTTGAATTCTTTGACTCTTTAATGATTCTTTTTGGAAAACCAGTCTTGATCTTCACGTTCTTCATGTTTTTGATCTATTTCTCTCCTTAAATTATGCTCTAAATCTTATTATGATGACTTGAGATCCTCCTTTAGAGTCTCGGTGGTGGCTATAGAGTCCCAGGAATCAAAGACATTGATAAAAAGACCTAAAATCACTTAAATACGTAAGGAGGCTTTACTAAGTCACAACCTAGCTTAAATTTGTCAGCCAGGCTGTGCACCATTCTATAGGAATATCATAACTAGGTTCATGATAATTGTGTTTTAGTATGTGTTTTTCTAAGTGTTTTGCATTTGATTCTTGCATAATAGGTTGTTATTATCGTGTTTCAAGTCTTGTTTTTGTGTATTTTTGTTTAGTATAATTTTAATTATTGTTTTGTTTGTATTTAGTATTAATTTGGAGTAAGTTTTGTTTATTTAAGTGTTTTAATTTAAGTTTTTTGTTTTTATTTATTATTGTTTAATTATTAATGTTGGATTAGAATTAAATTTTATTGATTTATTTATTTATTGTGTAGGTAATTTAAATTAAAAAATTAAAGTAGAAAAAAAAAGAGAAGAAAAATGCAGTTGTCTGCCCTAGTCTAGAGCCCAAACAGCAGCCCAACTGCCTAACAGACTGACCCAGCGCCAGGTTAAAAGAGTCCAACCCGCAGAGTCTGCCTCCAGCCCTTCGCCTAGACTGATTTCTCCTCAAGCCCCAACCCGCTCGACCTAGTGACCAGCAGCCCAACCCGCCTGGCCTCTAGCCCCCGCCTGCCAACCCGTTTGCGCGTCCAGTCCAGCCAGCCAGCATCGTCCCAGACCCATCAGCCAACACCCCGTCTAGCGACTCGAGCCCGCCAAGGCGCGCCCTCCCAACACCTTGGGCCACGCCCTCAGCACCAAACCCAGTCCCTTCTGCAGCAAACCCAGACCCAAGGACCAACAGCTCCTCTCCCAGTAACAGATTAGCAGCCTAGCTCCTCTTCTCTTCCACCAAAGCCTAGCAGGTCCAAGACAGCAAAAACCTATAGTAGAAAGGACTCGGATAGGAGACAAAAAAAATAAGAGGTGCAGACACAGAATTTAGAGAGAAAGCAGAGGAGAAAAGGGAGAGGTAGTGGACACTCCCAAGAGCAGCGTGGAGGCACAGAAAAGAGGCAATGTAGTTGCAGAAACAGGAGAAAAGGGGGATAAGCTTCAAGCCAAACACACCCTAACTTCAAGTTCATCAAGTTTTATATTTTATTTTATTTTCAGATTGATTTTAATTTCATTTTGCTTTTATTTTATTATGTTTTTTATTTGCAAGAATATAGACTTGATGGAATTTATTATTATTATTATGTGTGGTTAAAATATTTTTAGGATTTGTTGTTTGAATTATTT
>JAOXYD010000002.1:7349008-7359883 GCA_028565735.1 Pinacopodium congolense
GGGTTGGGGTAAGGAATAGGTATTCCTTATTTTTAAGGAATACCTATTCTTAGGAATAGTCATTCCATACCCATTTTCTCAACCAAACATGGGAATGACTATTCCTTAGAAATATGATTCTATTCCCCCCAACCAAACATACCATTATAATTTTTGATGTATGAATAAAATACTTAAATATGAGTATATTTGTGAAGTATTTAAGAATTAAAAGAATTGTTCAACGATATTTATATAAAACGGTTGAATCTCAAGTATAAGTTAAATTGCAAAAAAAAAAAAAAAAGGGAGCACAACTTGCCATAAAATTCAATGAACTAACGAGCCTTTGTAACAAATAACATGGCTGCTCGAATGCAAATCTACTCGCAATCCATGGCCCTTTATTTTTTAATCTTATCCGCCTTCATACCGATACGAGTACCAAGTAGCTTCGACAACCAGAAAGCAGAACGAACCGTGTTGGTCCTCGTTAATGGATTCAACTTTCACACGAATATCAGCTACATTCTCGCTGAGACACCCTCTTCTCTTTAACAATTATCATAGCCTTCTTCTTTTTGTTCCGTGCCATAGAAGAAAACTGTTCAATTCCAGTATAAGGCTGGAGGGTTTTCGACGCAGTGCCAAGGACGAGGTCGTTTTCGACGAGTCGGCTTTTGAGGGCGAAAGGTTACGACTTGACGCCGAGGCTCGCGAGTCCATGGCCGAGGCTTCCAGAAGAGAAATGGGGTCAAGTTCGAATGCAGGGGATGACGACCCTAAAGCTTGGAAATGGTTAATCAGAAAGAGAATATGGGACCTGATGGAGGCCCGCAATTTTGCCCAGAATCCCCGACCGGTACACCACCGTATCCCAAACTTCGTTGGCGCTTCAGCTGCTGCTGAAAATGTAAAAAATGGTTATTCCTTTATTGAATTATTGTTGGAAAGTACTTGTTTTTTAGCGAAGTTGATTTGAATTGTAAAATGGGTCGAGTTGTGGGTTGTGTCAGCTTGGTCGGTTGGAGGTGTTTGGAGATGCTGGTTGTGTGAAGGTGAACCCTGATTCGCCTCAAAAGCAAGTCAGGTTTCTCACTCTCACTGGTTAGTCTTATTCTGAATGTGGTGTCAAGTTTGGTTGAATTTCAGTCATTATATCTTCTAAGACTACCCGCCTGTTCGCAGGGGAAAAGAAGCTGTTGACTCCTCAGCCCCGCCTGAGGACTGGCTTTTTTTCTATCCTTGAATCTCATATGTTAGACCCAAGTACCATTCTGGAGGCTTGTACCTCTGTAGGGGTTGCCAAGTATGGAAGGCCTATTGGATTGGATGAGAAGATAAAAGTTGATTTGATTGTCATTGGCTCTGTTGCTGTGAACCCAAAGACAGGTGCTCGACTTGGTAAGGGCGAGGTAGCAATCGTGTCCAATTTTATTGCTTCCATAATTCCTTCTTCTGTTGGCCTTTCCAGTGTACAGCTATAGTGATCCACTATTATTGTAAGAGGAGAATTTTTTTTTTTTTTTTGGGTTGTTTGAGTTGAATTAGAACAACATCTTTTAAGTTGAAGTTTCTGTTAGGTTGTTTAATGAGATAGGGATGCAGGGATTTGCAGAACTTGAATATGGAATGTTGCGATATATGGGAGCCATTGATGATTCAACACCAGTTGTCACCTCCGGTAGGTGTAATAGTGTTCTGCTAGTGAAGGGAATGATTTTTTTTCTTTTTTTTTTCATTAAAGAAACTACCAATGCAACTAGTTCTTGTGTCAATTGGCATGTTGACCAGCTAATAGTTATGATCAGTTCTACATTTATCATGAGAGGAGGCTAATTTTGGAAGTAGATTAGAGTTGATTCTTGTTGAATGGTGAAACACAAATCACACCACCATAGTGTGTTGATTTTTAATTGATGTGGATTTCCCTGTTAATCAGTTCTGTGCATTGAATTCGCATCCGTCGATAATTTCTGTAACTTTTAACTTCTCTTACAGTCCACGATTGCCAGTTGGTGGATGGCATTCCAGTTGAGAAGCTGCTGATACATGATGTTCCTGTTGACATCATATGCACTCCCACTCAAGTCATATTCACCCGGACAGTCATTCCCAAGCCCCAAGGTTTGCGAACCACTGTAATCTGTAGTTTAAATTGTTGTTTAATATTAAAAAAGAAAGTAAATCACCATCATAGTACTTTTTAAAGTGGACAATCAATAATATCGGTGTACATTACTCTCAATTTTTACTGCTGCTAGATCAAGGCAGTGCAGCAAGTGAGTTGGATGTTCAGTGATTAACTCACCTTCTGTGAACCCACCTTGTGGTAGGATTTCCAGTTTTAGTGGCAGAATAGCTTATTTTTTTGTGAATCAGGTTGATCTTAGGACATAAATGAATTTTTTTTGTTTTGTGAGAAATTTTTTCTTTTTTATAACATTAGACCAGGGCCCTTGTAATGCAGAACGGGCAACAATGACATAAACTTTGTTTGCGTGTAGGAATATACTGGGACAAATTGTCTCCAGAGAAGCTTGGCCAAATTCGAATACTCAGGGAACTCAAGAGAAGAATTGAACGGGACACTGGACAGAAACTTCCTTGCGGTCCATCAGAGAAGCTGCCGCCCACAGCTCAGCGGAGGCGTAGATAGCTTATAAGTTTTGCTGTTTCACGTTCACATTGCTTGTAAGGACATAAAACTTAGAAGCTATCTGCAGCATGCTGTCTTATACTAATCCAAGATTACAAAAAAAAAAAAACGGTTGTAAAAGTAAGCATATCGGTATGTTTAATTCTTGAGTCATTGTGTATATCACACTTTCGAAAAACTAGAAACAAGTTTGTATAGAAAATAACACACTATGTTGAAATTCTGCCTGATTTCCTACAAGTTTATAGCCTCAGGCACTTCTTGGTTCATTTTGTTTTCTGATTTGGGTACATCTTCTCTTCTGTCCCCTGATTCCAATAGGGCGAGGCGCATGATATCCTATTTAATAACGTAAATAGTTTATGACCATTTAGTCCCCTCGCCACCCCATCACTGTATTGAAGTTCCAGGAACCTGACGCCTGGAAATATTATATATCGAAACGGGTAAATAAGAACTTTTTTTGGAAAAGGCCATTAATATGAGGCATAGTGGAGGTGGAATGGGGACAATGGGGTGGAATGAAAAACACCATTGAAAAAAAGCCCTAATCTTGCTGGTTTTTGACGGGAGAATTTATGACAAATGCAATGGAAGACGTAAAAGGGGGCTTGTTTGGTATCCTTTTTTATTTTTATTTTTTTTAAAAAATATAAAAATTAATAAAAATAGTATAGAATCAAAAATGACAATATACTAATACAGTATAAAAACTTAAAAAATAATATAAAAATTAATAAAATTATCACAGAAACTAATATACATATATAAAAATAAAAACAAAAAACAGAAACGAGAAGTGATACCAAACGTGCTTAATTTAAGGAGATGTTTAGTTGGGTTGTGAGTTGTTCAAACATGCTGTTCAACCAATGCAGGGATCGGTCAACTAGTTAGACAATCTTTGAACTTTTTGACACAAGAAAAAATCGGAATTACTACTTATTACTACACGTTTATGATTGTCACACACTTCATCTGTTGATTAATGCTTGGTTTTGAAAAGAAACGAACCCACTACTACTGCTGCTTGTGAGGGTTGGCGGGAAAGTTGCAGAGTAGAGAATCCCATGAAACGATTCGAATTCAAACACTAACACTTTGGCTTCTCTTGCACTCTTCTTTTGCTTCTTCACCACGCCAACTCCCTCTATATAGATGTTCGTGTGTATATAACTGATGACTCCCGCCCTACTCCCATAACCTGTTCGATAGTTGTCCTCATTCACCTCTCTCGTCTTCATAAAAAAACGAAGGATGTATGTTATCAAGCGTGATGGTCGCCAAGAGCCCATCCATTTCAATAAGATTACTGCCCGTTTGGAGAAACTTTGTTATGGGTTAAGTAAGGATCACTGCGACCCGGTCTTAGTGGCGCAGAAAGTGTGTGCCGGTGCCTACGACGGCATCACTACCACTCAGCTTGATCAGTTAGCTTCCGAGACTGCTGCCGCTCTGACTGCCAACCACCCTGATTACGCCGTGGTTAGTATCTGGTACTTGCGTCGGAGTCAACTATGCAGTTCTTTAACCCTACTTTGTGTGAACTGTAAATGATTTTGGTGCAGTTAGCAGCGAGAATTGCTGTTTCCAATCTGCATAAGAACACCCTCACTTCATTCTCAGCCACGTGAGTGAATGATTCGTGCTCAGTTTAAAGTGGCTTTATATTATAAGAAAGTGATCCAATGTTGATCTAATGTGCAGTGTCAAACTTATGCATTCTCACGTCGATAAGAGGTCTGGAAAGAATGCTTCTCTGATTTCTGATGATGTTTTCGAGATTGTTATTAAGGTAATCTTACATTTTGATTTGACAACACACAAGTTGTTGGATATACGTTCTCTAGTTTAAAGCTCACCAAATTGTTTCACATTGGCACAATAGAATGCTGCAAGCCTGGACAGGGAGATTGTCTATGACAGAGATTTCGACTATGATTACTTTGGCTTCAAAACACTTGAAAGATCTTATCTTTTAAAGGTCAATGGTAAAATTGTGGAGAGGCCGCAATACATGTTGATGAGGGTTGCTGTTGGTATACACAAGGATGACATCAAGTCTGCAGTGGAAACTTACCATTTGATGGCTCAGCGTTGGTTTATCCATGCAACCCCCACTCTTTTCAATTCGGGAACTCCTAATCCTCAGGTTTCAATCCATTATAACATCATTTCATATGAGTTAAGACATGGGTATATATTTCCCAATATTTACTCAAATGGTTCTCTCCCATGATATGGCAGTTAAGCAGTTGCTTTATGGTGTGCATGAAAGATGATAGCATTGACGGCATATTTGATACTTTAAAAGAGTGTGCTGTTATTAGCAAATCAGCTGGAGGAATTGGTCTTTCCATTCATAATATTCGGGCGACTGGCAGTTACATTGGTGGGGCAAATGGGGCATCCAATGGCATTGTTCCTATGCTTAGAGTGTTTAATAACACAGCTCGTTATGTTGATCAGGGTGGAGGAAAGAGGAAGGGTAAGATTTTTTCTCGTTCCCATGGTTTTTTGGCCATACATTTGCAAGTGCATATTTGCAGATAAAGAGTTTAGATTTTGGTAGCTATTTTTATGTTGATCAGAGGAGTGCCATATTCAATTCTTGACACTCATGGTGGTTTTTATGCCAATCATATGGACCCATTCGCACATAAAAGTGCAAAATTAAGTGTGCATTTAGAGTGGGCAGCTTGTTCTTTGTAAATAATAATGCAATGGAGATTATGGAATTCATTTCCCAATATTTTCAAGTGATTGTTGTCCCTTACATTGCATTAGGTGGCATTATAGTATGTCAAATCCTGTATCATTGTTCTGCAATATTATGCATCTAAGTAGGCTGTACCCGAATGTATTGTGGAAAATTTTCCTTATCATGTTTTATATTAACTTCTCTGATGTAGGAGCTTTTGCTGTATACCTGGAGCCATGGCATGCAGATATATTTGAATTCCTTGATCTTAAAAAGAACCATGGAAAGGTACTGCTTCATGGTTGCTTACTTCACATTTGAGATTTTCCTCAAGGCAACAACTTTAATATCCTGTTATTTTACATCCACTCGGTCCTATCACTTCTTTGATTTCTTAATATTTTATGCCTTATTTTCAGGAAGAACAACGTGCACGAGATCTATTTTATGCTCTATGGATTCCTGATCTTTTTATGGAAAGAGTACGAGGTGATGACAACTGGTCTTTGTTTTGCCCAAATGAGACTCAAGGTTTGGCTGATTGTTGGGGAAAAGAATTTCAGAAACTTTATACATGTTATGAAAATGAGGTTGACACCTTTTTTCCGTTGTGCTGACTGTTGGAACTAAAGTGATGAACTATGGAATCAGATTAGAATTTAATTAGTTTGTTTTTCCTAGGATACAGGGTAGGGCAAAGAAGGTTGTTTCTGCTAGACAACTCTGGTTTGAGATTTTAAGTTCTCAAATTGAAACTGGAACTCCTTACATGCTTTTCAAGGCATGTCAACAAAACATTAAAATGCTGTTTCTCTTTGCATCCTCTTGTTCATTCCCTGATGCATCATATTCTTCCTGGTAGGATTCTTGCAATAGGAAAAGCAACCAGCAGAATCTGGGAACCATCAAATCGTCAAACCTTTGTACTGAGGTCATTGAATTCACGAGTCCAACAGAAACTGCAGTTTGTAATCTAGCATCCATTGGTTTACCCCGATTTGTCAGGGAAAGGGTAGGGTTTTGAAATCTGTTTCATGTTCCACATCTCACCTTGTCCATTGAAAAATTTCCTGCTTAAAGATGCACAATGTTTTTCGTAGGGAGTGCCTGCTGATTCGCAGTCATGCAAACTTGTTGGAAGTAGAGAATCAAGAAGTCGGTACTTTGATTTCCAAAAACTAGCAGAGGTTAGTTTGGACATGCTGAAAAAATCTTATCTGCATTTTAAATTTAAGTTGGTGTTCCATGTAGTGCCAACGAATTATAACTTTTTTGCATTTAGAGTCAGAAAGAAATCAGTTGTAGTTCCTATAAATGTTGGTTGAGGATAGATTACTTCAACTAACAGTTTTTGACATTTAACACTTAGCTTTCTTGTCTTTATAGGTTTGTGCAACAATTACAGTGAATCTTAACAAAATTATCGATATTAATTACTATCCAGTTGAAACTGCAAGGACATCAAATTTGCGACACAGACCAATAGGTATTGGGGTCCAGGGTCTTGCTGATACCTTCATACTTCTTGGGATGCCATTTGATTCACCAGAGGTATCACCATACTTCTGTTGGACATGAATTAGTGATGAATTCTTGGTGGGATCATGTAGAATGACTACTTGATTTTTGATCCTCCAGGCCCAACAGTTGAATAAAGACATATTTGAGACTATATACTATCATGCACTTGAATCTTCTTCCAGGTTAGCTGCAAAAGATGGCCCTTACGAGACTTACTTTGGGAGCCCTGTGAGCAAGGTAAAATGTTCCAATCTCTTTTCTTTACTCGAAATGCCATGCGACTGCTAAAATTATATGAATGTGATTACAATGTTATATGAAATTGCTGTTACTTGGGGATTTTATTTTTGCCTTGGTTGAGATCAAGTAACTAGTAAATTTTGTGCCTTTATTGATTAGGTGCAGAGACTTTCAACCTTAATATTGTCGTCACTCTATCTATTGTTAGTGAAAATATAAAGGATGCTGACAGAATGTCAGTTCTTTTTTCTTCAGTTGTGCGCCAAATAGAGCAAACTGTCACACATTTGTTACCTGAAAACTGGTGAAAAAAGTTTGCTCCCTCCTAATGTGAATCCAAGAAGAAAATTGCAAAAAATGTTAACTTTTACTTTTCAAATTCCATGTTATGTATGTCGTATGCCAAGTTAAAACTTTAAAAAGACCAAGCAACTGTACTCACTCTTACTTTGTGCCATTTTTCTCTTCTTCATTTAGGGACTTCTTCAAATGGATATGTGGGGGGTGATGCCTTCAGAGAGGTGGAACTGGGATGCTCTTAGGGACATGATATCTAAGAATGGAGTTAGAAATTCCCTTCTAGTAGCACCTATGCCCACTGCTTCAACAAGCCAGATCCTTGGCAACAATGAATGTTTTGAGCCTTACACATCTAACATCTATAGCCGCAGAGTTTTGAGGTTTGTACGCTTTACGGGCTGGTCCCTCAGAAGTTTGGATCTAATATTATGTGTAATCAAGCACTTTTCATTTTTCAGTGGTGAATATATTGTGGTGAACAAGCACCTCCTTCATGACTTAACAGAGATGGGCCTCTGGTCTCAAACTCTAAAAACCAAGATAATTTATCACAATGGCTCTGTTATGAAAATACCTGAGATACCCGAGCAGCTTAAAGCTGTATACAAGTACAAATCTTTCTTCCCTTTTTTTAAAAAAACTTTTTTCTGATAGATTAGTTTCTCCCTTTGAGATAAACTAGCATTGCACCTTATATCAGGACAGTGTGGGAAATCAAGCAAAAGACACTGATTGATATGGCTGCTGATCGTGGGTGCTACATAGACCAGAGTCAAAGTCTGAATATTTACATGGAACAGCCTGATCTTGGAAAACTGACTTCCATGCATTTCTATGCTTGGTCCAAGGTATTGATATTAAAAGTACTAATTTCAATAATTTTCTATTCGATGGCAGTTAATAACTGTAACTTGCATTGCTCTTGGTATTTATCATGCAATTTTTATCACATGCCTAGAATTTATAGGCATGGACTTTTCTAGTGGTGAATAGACATATGTTTTACGTACTTTACCCCATTTAATTTTGGAAGGCATAAAAGTTAGCCAAAAGGTATCTTTGGTGGCATTTGAGAGTTTGTATTGCACATAAAAATCTGTGGCAAACTTTGAATTAGGTCTTGATTTTGGGATTTGTATAGTCATAGCGGATGAACCATCTCATCACTTGAATCTGACAGAAAAAAAAGAGAGCATTTGACCGAGTGATAGAGTCCCAAAATCAATTTCCAGTCACACCATTGTTGTTGGGGTGCTTCAAACTTGATGATATTTTATGCATTATATTCCGTGCAGGGCTTGAAAACTGGCATGTACTACCTTAGAACCCGTGGTGCAGCTGATGCTATCAAGTTTACAGTTGATACTACAGTAGTAAAAAAGGTAACGATTTTTTCTTGATGAAGCTCCAGTCTGACATCTTCACGTCGTTTTTATTGGAAAATCCAATGATGACATGACAGCTAGTAAGTCAGTACATTGAAACCTCCATATACGCTCCACTAATAGGTTTTTTATTTTGTTGTTTTTTCTCCCACGACATTCACATTCAAAGAATCACGCTTGGGTGGATAAGATTTTCATTTGAAACAGCTTACAGTTTTATATTTCCTTACGTATCCTTTGCGTCAGAGTGGGGCCAATCTTATTTTGGTAGAATTCTTTCCGGTAGTTCTCATCTTTGTGGTTGACACAAATTCTGCGTTGCTGTACTGGTGACCAGGAAACTGCCGACAGGGTCGAGTCTGATGTCAATATTGATAATGCCCAAGGGCAATGCTCCTCGCAAAATCGAGAAGAGTGCATGGCTTGTGAAAGTTGAATTACTTCTGTGCCAAGTATTCTTGTGGGATCAACCAAACGTGGATGTGCTATTTTTGGACCAATCGTTCCCAAGATGGATGTAAATCATGGTGTGCTTTGGGGAACTCTGTGTAAGCGGAAGGGTTAAAACTGGGCTTGGGGATTGTTGTAGTGTATATAGAAGCTTTGTATTTAATAGGCGTCATTATTTGTAGTCCTTATGTAGGCCGAAAACTGCTGCAAAAGTTCAGGCTTTTTACTTCTCTAGAGGCCTGTCATGTATCCGAATATTAATACCAAGAGTTATTCATTCTGCAAACGGAGCAATCTCATGAAAAACCCACTTGACCAAATCTACAAGTCAGGATCCTCAGTGCCTGACTAGCTTTTATGATGACGAAGGCAAACCTACGCACTACTTTCCTCCGTTGCAATGAGGAGTAGGACAATTACATGGATATAGGTCTCTCCAAAAACTAGAGTTTTAGGTTCCTGTGACGGATTACTTTTGTGTTGGCCAACAACTTTCATTCATGCACGTTGATGGATATGAATCCCCAGATAATCTGTAATGGTAACGCCACATCTCTCTCTGGGATGATAGAACTCCACTCATGCCGTCCACTCCCGCAGTAACTAGCTTAGACATTTTAGGAGTAAATTTATATAGGGTTAAAATCAAGAAAGACTTTTGTTTTGATAAATTATTAATTAAATTTTTATAATTTTAAAATTATTAATTAAATTTTTATAATTTTAAAATTATTAAATAAAATTTTTCGCTACTTTTATATTACATGAATTAATGGTATATTTACGTTGTCCACGTAATATATTTCATTAGATTAATAAATAAAAATAATTAGAAATTTAAGAGATTTATTTAATAATTTGCTAAATTATAAGAACTTAATTACTAGTTTATTAAACTACAAGGAACTAAATAATTTTAAATATAATTAATTAATTATTTTAATAATTAAAATAAAATTGTTAATAATTAAAGAAATATGTGTTGTAAATATTATGTACTTTTACTAAAATATTAAATTAAAATTTCAAAAATCAAATAAATAAAAATATTTTATTTTTTATAAATTCAACATATATGATATTGCATATATAGGAGAATAACAAAAACATATTTATTATACAAATTATACAATACTAATGAATTTAAGTTAAAAATTTTTTTAGGATGGTAATAGTTTGGTTTAAATATAATTTCATATGGCCCAAAGAGCTTCTTTTTTATATTCAATTTTGATTAAATGTAAATAAAATAGTTTTAAACTTATTCGAATTTAAATATGATTTGAAATTGAAATTTATGTAAACCTAATTTAAGTCATTAATTGTAGATTTAATTGAAGAAAAAATTTAATCCCAATTTGATATAAAATTAATGACTTAAATTAGTTTTAAATAAAATTTATTTTCATCTCTTTTTATTAAAGCTTTTTTATATTCTTTATAATATTATGAATGTAGTTAAAAAAGTTATATACCTAATTTTATAAATACTTCATATTATTTTGAATGAAATTAAATTCGTAATTAATGTTATAAGGAATATAAAATAAAAGAATTTTTAAAAATTTTTAAAAATTAATTTAAAATTTATTAAAATATATAATATTTACAACATATATTTGTTTAATTATTAATAAATT
>JAOXYD010000002.1:7365372-7376246 GCA_028565735.1 Pinacopodium congolense
TAATCGATGAAATTCATATTCAACATCATTTAAATGCGTATTAAATAGATGAAGTTTTCAATCGACAGCATTTAGATAAGTAAATCAATCTTTGTATCTCATAGCCAATCCATTAGCTCGATCTTTGATTTTATAGACTCATTTGTAACCAACAACTGACTTGTCTGAAGGTAAATCAACTAAGGCTCAAGTATTTATACAGGTAAGAGCTTATAATTGTTCTTTCATTGCTTTTTGTTATAAAGGGTTAGAATTGGCCTCACAATATGTTTGAGGTTTATATAGAAAGAAAATAGTGGAATAAATACGAAAATCCAAAGACAAATGAAGGGTTAACTTACTCCATTAGTTTGATAGGAAAAAAGTTAAGAATTGGTAGTTTTTTAGGAAGAGGCAGATAAAGAATAATCATTTATAGGAAATGAAGGATCCACAACTAAAGAAGATTCAATGGGAAAAAGTGTAAGCAATGTTGAACTTCATGAATTATTAGAAGAACTCATAAGAGAATTATTATAAAACAAAGGTATATTAGGGTCAAAAAAAATTCAAGAGAAAGTTCACTGACACGAAATTTAGAGGGAGTAAAAAACATCTTATGTTCCTAAAAAGTGACATGACAAGAGAGACGAAATCTTTAAAACAAGATATCCCAACACCTATACCCTTTATAATCTATTCCATACCCAAGGAAGCAACATAATTGTGATCACGGTTCTAGTTTAATGTATTTATGTTATTAAAGAAGAATAAAACAAGCACTACTAAAGACTTTGAGAGTTTAGAAATTAGGAATACAATTGTATAAACGTTCATAGGAAGAAATATTATTGATGATAAGAATAGGGATATAATTGATAGTATAGATAGAGGTAAGAGTAACTTCTCCCTAAAAGATTTATGGATAAGAGGAGGAGATGAGAAGAGATCAAACAATATCTAGGATATGCCTATGTTTTCATTTAGCCCAACTATTTTGTTGAGATGTGCCTAAATGAAATCTTTAAATAATAGTTCCTTGCTAATTAAGAAAATGGGTAAAATATTTTTCTTTATATTTCATTGCATTATTAGTACGTAATGCTTTGATTTTGTAGGAAACTGAGTCTAAATTATGTTAGTAAAATGAGAATAACAAAAAATAATACAAACCAATTACGTAGAAGATAAATCCAAGTATATCTAGAGAAATCATCAACAAAGATCACATAATATCGTAAGTTACCCACGGTGTCATAAGGAACTAATCCCTATATATCGAAATGAATTAAGCCAAAAGGTGTTAAAAGAAATAGATTTACTACTAAGAAAGGTAAATTGTGCCCTTTAGAAAGTTGACATGAAACACAATAAAAATAGTCAGATTTTACTAGACCCAAACAACCATTAGAAATCAAAGACTTAAGTCAGATATTGGGAAGATGATCAAGGATACAGTGTCAAATATGAGAGGTAACAGCACTAGCAACAAGTTTAGATGGAAGATGTAAAGAAGTAAGTTCAAACAATCGTTTAACCTTACATTATGTCCCAAAGATTTCTCTTATTTATGGATCTTGCATAGTATAACTATGACTCGAAAAGAATAAGTTAACACTAAGTTCATATAATTGACTAATTAAAATGAGATTTAAATAAAGTTTAGGAATAAAAAAGTATTTGTCAAGACTTAGATGTTTAAGCAATCTCTATGCCTTGAACATACATAGTAAAATTATTAGTAGTATGAATAAGCTATAGAATAGACGATGTGTGAAAAGAGGTAAAAATAGAAGAATCAGAACTCATATGGTTACAATAGGCAAAATCAAAGTATCATGAGGTTAAGGTACCTGATGTATCAAAGAAGGTAGGGGATAAGATAGTACCAAAGTCTAGTTGAACAAAGCCTAAAGGTCTTTCAAGGAGAACTTAGGGGATGTAGATGTATTCTCTATTGTACCTTTTGTGGCAACAACAACGACAATAGATTGAGGGGACTTAAAAGGGTTGTCTTTCTTAGGTATTTTTCTACATTTGGAGATGTGATGACCAATTTTTTATAATAGTTGCAAAATACCTTCTTTTTAATTGAGACATAAGAGTAAAGTTTTGACAAGAAGAGATTTAAGTGGCAAGAACAATATCAATAGATCAAATAGATTACTCTATTTGAAGGATGTTTAGTCAATTCTCTTTCCATAATTAGTTATTTGATTATAGTATCTTAGTAAAGATCATCGATGAAGAAGATAGATGTAAATAGACTCAAACTCATCTTTAAAAGTCATTAATATGTGACGCTTATGCTTTCAATCCTAGACATTAGCATAGAAAGTGGCAACTTGAGCATTAAGTCAAGTAAGGTCTTCAAGTACTAATTGGTTTTAAAGTTCTTATAATTTAGATACATAGATACAAATAGTTTGGCAAGGCTATTGTTATATGCAATGAAGTCATTTATAAAGTTGAAATTGGTTGAAATCATTAGATAAAATAATGATCTTTCAAAAAATCATGTACCTCTCCAAGTTGTTGTTGCATGTAATGAAGTCGTCTATAAAGTTGAAATTGATTAACATTATATAGAATAATGATCTTTGAAAAACCCATACCTCTTTAATAGTGCCAAATTGTTAGAAATCAAGTTTGATTACCTTGACATAGATATTGTGAGACCATATTAAAATGTAGTGATTCATACTATCTCAAGATACTAGGCGTTCTATAAATACACCCTCTTCTTCATTTGCTTGTTTTGTAGGTTTAGGATTTTTCTATTAGTAATACACCAAAGAAGCCTTCCTTTGAGAAATTTACATATTTTCTCATACCACAAATCATAGTCAGATTCATCAAAGATGAAATTTATTGGTTGAGGAATGTGCTGGTTAAGTTTAGAAGTATTCATATTAGATAGAAGAGATAAATATTTAACAATAAAAGTTTGAACAACAAATGAAAATAAAGAAATCTATCTTAGAGCTGAAATTTGACCAATTTGACTTCAAAATGAATCTAAAGTACCTCAAAACATTGGAAATCAATTTGAATTACAAAAATACCGGTAAGAAAATAGGTGAATCGGTTGGTCAAAAGCTAGTCAAATGAGTTTGAATCGAACAAGTTGAACTAATGATGATGTAAGTGCTAATGTAGGTATGATGTAACGAATGATGTGGTTGTGGGACTCAGATGAATTGACATGGCGATGACATATCAGATGACTTGTTAATCGAACGCAATATTATGTGTTTGATGAATTGGTTATGGGATCTATTAAAACTAACGTGATAATAAGATTAGCTGACATAACGATTGTGTGGTCCAATGGAACTCTAAAACGTGGTCTAATAAGATGCTAACACATCTTCTTGAATATATAAAATGGCGTTGATTTAGGTCGTCTTCTTCCTCATGTTATAAGGAGTTTTAGAATTTGGCAATGTCTTTTGGTGGCACATGTGGGCTCGTGGAGGGGATAGAAAATGATTTTTGTACCTTTGTTATTATCTTGACTAGTAGAAGAGTTCAATATATATCAAACACTACTTGAACAACAAAAAAAGTCTCCAAAAAGTTTTTTAAAAAAAGTAGAAGGTGCAGTACTATCTTTTTTCACAAATGAAAGTCCGATACCATATAAAAAGAGAAGAAGACTTGAGAAAGAAAATTATTTTTATTTCTATGTACCTAAATCGTTATAGACAATGGGTATTTATTTATGAGTATAACTATACATATGCTTGATTTTATGCTAACGTTACAAAACTATTATTATGCTAATAAGTCCACTTACCTCCTCAATTAATTAAAGATTCAATTACTTATTCAGTTTAATAAAATGAGGGAAATAAATATTTCCCCTCTCCCTAAGAGAATTAGAATAAAAAATTAATATAAAATTCCATAACAACTAACCACTGGATTAAAATTATTATAATTAATATATGCTCAATTTACAGCATTAATAGTTGTGAACTTGGAAGTAAATACTACTGTAGCCCTATTTTTAAACTTTGGATAGCTAATGAAATTCTTCAGTCATATAGAGTGTATTGTTTGAACTTATAAATCTTCTATGAAGAGATCACTTCGAAGTCGAAAACAATTTATTTCCAACAAACATAAGAAAACTAATAACATTTCAACAATTGCATAGGAGCCAAGATCAACGAATTTGTTTATTCAAAAAGGATACTGTTTACATTAAAAAACGTTATAGAAATTGTGATGCCAAATACATAAGATAATGGAGTAGATATATCCAATTAACTCCTTAAGTCAGAGCTAGTCTTTGACTGTCTTTGACTGAATGGGAGCTGCCTTCAAAGTCGCCTTTTTTATTTGTTTTATTTCTCATCGACCGTTCTTATCACGCCAAGCTAAAACCTTTTACACCGAGGTGAATTCAGCCGAAGATGCCAAAGTTCCAGGGTATAAAAGTCAAAGTCGGTGTCAGCTTGTATCACTCCACGAGAATACACGCCAGTCTCCGCCAGAAACTACCAAGGCTTGCACACTCCACGCGTTTTTAGATACTGCTTCTAACATAGTCAAGTCTCGTCTTGGTTATCGCCTAATATATATATATATATATATATATATATATGCCTATTTAATTGGTACGTTGACACAATTTCAATAAACACTCAAGAGCAAGTTTTGTGGTTACGGAGGAGCAGGCAAGGATGTCTGGTAAAAAGTCAAAGTAGGGTGAAATGAATAGCATGTCCCCGTAACTATGGACTGTGTAGTAGTCCGTAACGTTAGCCATAAGGTATCTTTGTTTTAAATCCTTCGACCTTTTTACAAGAAACAGTATCTATTAGCAATGCCAAGCTTTTTCTGAGTTCTGAACAAAAAACAGCCACTTTTTAATTCCCTCATATCTTTACTGTTACAGAGATATCTTACTGACTCACTTTTTGTAACAGTTTCATAAAATGCTCCGTTCCCCTCTCTTTTAGTCAGAAAGGCTTAATTGCACATCAGTAGCCTTTCACTCGTTTGGAGGAAGATCTCTAAAACATTTTTTTTTGTTTTAACTAACGGTTTAAATTTTAATAAAGATAATAATTTAATTACTAAAAAAGTCTTAATTACACCCTAATAATAATATTAGTTGTACCTTAAAATTTATTAGAACTAATTTTTTATTAGTTCTTAATAGTTAAATTATCAACTTAGTCTATGCAATATTGCAGTTAGATAATTTCATTGCATAAAACATTATCTTTGTTTAAAAAATAATTTCTTTAAATATTAACTAAATATATAATTTAAATTTCAACACTTCACAAAAGATTTAAGTAAACCTTCGATGTTATCTTTGATAAAAACTTTTATACTATATTTAGAATGTAATGAATATTATTTTAATAATATTAGTATAAAAATGATATTAGAAATAACAAGAAAGGTTTATTTAAATTTTATGAAACATTAAGATATATATTATACATTTAATACATTTATATAAACCAATTGCATTTTAATTAAAATAGTTAAAATTTGAAAAATAAAAACAAAGATTTAAATCATAAGATTATTTTTTAAAATATTTTTAAAATATTATATAGCTATTTTACTCTCAAAATGTTAATATCCTTAATAATTTAAAATAAATCGAGTTATTATATTAAAAAAAAACAGTAAAAAAACAACAGAATAAGGCCTCCGTTTTCAAACCAAACACGACTCTCGAGTGCACAAATACAAATCCCATGACCCGTTCATTGTTTGCCACGTGAATCAGAAGTAAAAATTAATCTTCTCCATAGGTATACAGTCACAGAGAAAGCGGGGATGGACTTTGAAGTTTGAAGTTCAAAAAAGATACCACTTTCTCTCTCTCACTCTGTTTTCGTTCGGTACTGTCCTAATGCCCCTGAATGCTATAAAAGAAACGTAAATGTGTCTTCTTTTTCTTAGATTCTATCTCTGACCCAGAATTTATATTCTCTGGAGAGTCTTTATAGTTCCCAGACCTTTCTTTTTAACCTTTTAGAGAAGCAACTCTCCAAGAACTTTTTCCCTCACCTTTCTACTTCTTTTTGTTCCTTTTAATTTTGCAGCTTCCTGCGCTACGAAGCTCCATCAGTAACACCATGGATGTAAGTTCTCTTTCCCGTTTCTTCTTCTTTTTACCTTATACAAAATCATACAAAAACAGTTATTGACGGAAAGAAGCCAAATTTAGACCATTTGAACTTTTTGAAACTGGATATTCTAAGTCTTCTTCTTCTTTTTTTCCCCTCTTCTTCATCTTGAGGTCTCTTGTGGTTTTGATTTCTGTTGTTGGTGGTGGTGGTGGTGGTGGTCAGGAATGGAAAAGGAGTGGACAAATACCGGCATTTGGAGACTGGGATCACGCCAACGATTTACCGATCACTCAGTATTTCGAGAGTGCAAGACAGGCAGGTATAGCCAGGTATAGTTCCTCCGGGGAATGTGGCCATCATTACATGAGAGGTGGTGATCTATACACTGTTGCAGATTTCAGGAAACCTTCTCAAAATAGCATTCCTCCTCCAAGAAAGGTCAGCAATTATCTTCACATGTTTTTATCATTGTTACTTTATTCTTTACATTGCTTCAAGTCTCTGCTTCAAGTCTCTGCTTCGCATGACTGCTGATGTGAACGCTTAATGGGGTCTTCTCTCGGGTTTGGTTACTTTTGTTCTTTAATTGGTGATTTGGTTACAAAAGTCAGCATTCTCAAAGTAATTTGTCTGTTTCTGCAAGTGGAGTCCTAGAAGGTTCTCCTTTAGTTATGTGTCTTGAATTGAATGGAGCAGCCTTGGTTTTCCAAGTCTAAAGTTAATACCGACTTAGAATTCTCTTTGGTGATGATGGAAACTTAATAATTTATAAGCTAGAGTGTTGAACGTGGACGTGATAATGGTGTTTGAAAATGTAGATGAGGCTGAGAGAGAAAAGGGAGACGCATTTAAAGGAGCAAAGAAAGCAAGGGAGAGTGAGTGACGTGATTGAACAGTCAAGAAAACATCATCAACAACAACAGCCCATTATTTCACATAATGGAAACAAGAATATGAATGGTGATGTCACAATGGCGCGTCCTAGATTGACTGTTAGGCCTCCGAAGCCTGTCGATGAAGATCTCTACCGAATCCCGCCTGAGCTCCTTCGCACTTCCAAGCGGGTCAGTTCACTTTACCCCACCCTTCTTCTTCGTTTTTCCACATTTACTCATAGTACAGTACTGATATTGTACAGTATTTAATTAAGAGCGTCGTTACAAGGTAAAATCTGACGTTTTGTACGTGCCCATATTAATTCAAGTACGTGGAACAAGCAGGCTGACCTTCTTTTTTGGTTTGTAGAAGAAAGTTCCAGGACTCTTTTCATGCCTTGTACCCGCTTGCGCATCCTGAATATCAGCTCCAAGTCTGTCTCTACAAGAAAGTACTGCTTTTCTATGAACACCATAAGCTGCTATATGCATTTCTTTTATATTTTGTAGATTATGTACTTCTCTCTCTGTCTCTCTCTCTTTTTTTTTTCAAGGTTATGCCCTTCTTTCTTTAGAATGAAAGGGATACAAGGGATGATATTAATAGCGTGTAAAATGAGAGAGAGAACTTGGACCAAAAGGTTCGATTTTAAGGTTTGAATATGCAATAAAGTTCGATTCTGCAGAAAGATGTTCACAATATCAACCAAATAATTCAACATTGAAATTTTCCAGGCCAGGCCTAAATTTCTGAAGAAAAAATTATTGCAATACAAAGCAAATCCTATTATTTGCAGCTGACCATGTGAATGTAACCAATTTTGATACCAAATTGTTTTTTCCATACCTAATGCTTCATTTTGCATCTGAATTGTTTCGGGACTTGAATGCCTTAGGACAAACGTAGCTTAATGTACAAATTTAACATAAGAGATCAACTTTTAAAAAAATGTGACGACTATTCAAGGTCTTGTGGTTTCTGGTTTGTACCCGATACTTGATGTGCGTGCCTGGTGGAGTAAGCACCGACTTTGACTTTATAGTCATGGTGGTTGGAAGAGAACGCTTTCAATTAAGAAAGTCAAAGGAGTACTCTGACTTAGGGGACTAATGACGTGTTTCTTTTTGCCTTTCCAATAATGAATGGTGTTTTTCACAAAATTTTAAAAAAATTAATATTTGACAGTGTTAAAAAATTTTAAAACATTTTTAAAAATTTGTAAAATTGCCATGTTCTCTGCTTAAGTTGCAATGGCGGCCATCTCTGCCACTGTAGCTCCATCGGCCAGATACAAATATGTTGTTTTTCTTAACTTGGGATATCATTTTAATGCCTGTCTTGGGATCTACCATTGAATCGAAGCACCAGTAAAAGCAATGTATAGTTTTGAGGTGTATTCTGCCTTTATGATTAATCTTCGAGTGGAAGGAACCATCCTTTCTTATGTATTTATTTAAACTGGGTCGATATATATATATATATATATTATTGTTTATTATTGTATATTATTTTAATAACATATATATTATGTATGTATTGGACCGACTAGGTCGGTCATGTAGTCGGATCTTTCAACGAATCCCAACACAAACAATGCTGGATAAAAACAGTATATATTGCATATCTTGGTGTTTAGAGAGAGAGAGGGAGAGAGCAGACATGAAGAAGAAGAGGCGGGGGAGGGGGAGTGAGTCCACTGTGAGCTCCAGAAGAATTTTAAAAATAATTAAAAAATTATGTAAATGATTAGATTAACTTAAATATTTGGAATATTAAGATTTAACTTATATATTTTTAAATGTTAAACTTTTTTAAAAGTTTTAAATTTTGATTTAAATTTAACTATAAAATTAGAATTTAAATTAATTTTTTACTATTTTAAAGGTTGTCAAATAATAACATTTTGTTAATTTTTATGCATATGTTAAAAGTTAAGCCGTACTTTAACCTTTAAGAATATGGCTACTAAGTCAGAACTAATAACGTTGTAAATAAGAAAATTATTATTACAAAAATATTATTCCTAAGAATTTTGATCTACTGATTGAGTTGCTCTCTCTTTTTATACTAATTTATTAACATAACTATGATCTCAATTGATTCTGGTAAGTGGACTTGTCGAGATGCTCAATATTTACTTGATACTTCATTTTAAGCCCATTGTGGAATACATGACCGGGCCTTTCCATTTAAATTTATGATTCATGTACATAGACTTGTTTCACTGTTCGGAGAGAGTACTCGTCGGGGGATCTATAATTTGTTCAACACTATTCTAATTTATAAACAAATAATTATAACGTAAAAAAAAACACAATCAAATTCTTAATTACAAAAATCCTGATAGTTGAATATAATTGATCACGATATTAAAATAGAGAGAAATTAGAAATTTAAAACATTTAGTCATTTATTCAAGAATGTTAATTTGACTATTACATTTTTAAATTTCAATTTTTTATCTATTTAATTAATTTTAAATGAGTTAGACCTTTATGTTTTTAGTTTTTAGTGTCTATTTTCATTTTCATCCTTCTCTTCGTTTTAGAACTCTTCTTTGACTACTAGATTAGATCTTTTCTAAATTTTCACAGTTTTAAAGGTCAATTTTAAGAACTAAATCTATAATTGTTAGCTAATTTTCATTTTACATGCTATTAATATCATCCCTTGTATAAGAATTTGTTGAACCTTGAAAGAAGCTTCACCTTATTTTGATGATCATAAAATAATTTTATTACTAATATTATGTTTAAGTATGTTGAAAAATAAGTGTATGGACGAAGTACGAGTGTATTTGCTTAAAGAGTTTTAAAACTTAATTAGAGTCTATAAAGATTATATATGAAAACTCGAATATATATGAAAACTCAAGTTTTCAAAGAAGTGCGTTAGTTTTAATATAGGTTATTCATATAAATTTTATTGTAAATTTTACTTATTTTATTTTTGGTTATTTAAGAGGTTCATTCATACATATTTATATTCATAATTTAAAAATTCATATATAAGTACATAATCAAGAAAATTTTATGTCATTAATTTGTGTAAATGTGAAAAATCCTCTTGATATGTGAACTTGTTAATTAAGAATGCATGAATTATTAATGTAGGTTAAATTATATGAATTGAAAATTGGTAAAATATAAGATGGAAGTTTTAGAGAACTTAGATATTTAGTTTATTTAAGATTGTTTTTCTGTGTTTGGTGTGGATTAGCACGTTGGAACTTGTTTAATTGGGTTTATTTTTGGTTTGAGCGAATATAAATTGATTTAAGTGGAGACAAGTTGAAATGTTTCTAACCTGTAAAGGTCGATTGACCGAATGAGGAAGATCAATCGACATAAGGTCGGTCGACCGAACTTAACCTATTAATCAATCGTTAGCTACAAAAACATAGCGTAAGTTTAGGAACAGTTATATTTTGCAACATTAAAGTGATTTAATGATTATAACGTTGAGGATGCGTTGAGCAATGACTAAATGATCATGTTTTAGGTATAAATAGATGTTTTTAGCAATCTAAGTATCATTTTAAGTATTCCTACAATCATCTTTGAGCATTGCAAGTGTGTTTGTGTAATTTTTGTGAAGTAGTATGAGGCTTTTTATGTTCATTCATTTAAGTGTTGTGTGACCCTTTTCTATATACTAAAACAAGTTTGAGCAAAACATTTCTAATTGTTATTTTTTGTGAGATCGTGATATTATTCTTTAGCCTAAGGAAAAAGAAAAGAGAGAAGGTTATCCTTACTCTATAAAAAGGAGCTTGTAATACTAACGTTGTATTCTTTATTGATTTAGTACAAACATCTCAATAAGTTGTATTAGAAACTAAATGTAGGAGTAAGTGGACCGCTCTGAACTAGTATAAATTGACTGTGTATCTCTTCCCTACTCTTTTAATTTTAT